>CAUYRT010064136.1:0-19702 GCA_963574885.1 Lepilemur ruficaudatus | reverse complement strand
AATACATGTTTAAACTAAATCCATCCTATAGTGTTCCTGGAGAAGCTAGAGCCTGGTTGTAGGCCACTACTAGAAAGCATAAGACTGTCATCATATAAATTCTACAGTGGAAACTACTTCTGGGACTGGAATATAAAAAGGAATCGAAAGTTTTAATTCTGAGTTGCAGTAAAGGGAAAGACCATGCTCATAGTGCCAACACTTGAAGTGGAGCCTTAACACATCTCATCACCTACAATGGAAGTAGTAACTCTGGAAGAGATTGCCAAGAGAATAAAAAGAGACTAACTCAGTTGGAAGCAAAGTATTGTCTCAGCTTATTTAACATTAAAAGTAGAACCAAGTCTCCTGGAATGAATGTCAACCTCCCTGGGGAGTTTGGCAAACTGGTCTGTCTGCCACCTGTTTTGTACAGCTCTGTGGTGGTTACATTTTTAAATGGCTGGGGATTGGGGGGAGAATACTTTGTGGGATGTGACATTTAAATCTTTGTCCAGTTTTATTGGAATGCTGTCATGCTCATTCATTTGTGGATTGACTGTGGCTGTCACTGCAAGATCAGAGTTGAGTGTGACAGGCAGTAGGGCCTGCAAGTCCTAAAATAACCATGCTGCCCTTCCATGAAGTTTGCCTGCCTCACCTTTATGGAATGTATGATAGTTGGTGGGCAGAGGGAAAGATAGCATGTCTCTGAAAGGAGTCTGGGTATCAGAATGAACATGAAAATGCATCTCTGACAGACCTGGAGCAGTACTGTCTGCTGCTAAGGTTTCTACTATAGATGCAAGAAAAATGTCCTCGCGCTTTCTGTCTGCCTGATTGTGGCAGCCAAGATTGAACAGAGGAATACAGGGCAAAAACATGGGGAATTTTCACAACTCAGGAATAGCCTTGTAAATAGTGAAGAACCTGTTTTACCCCAAAGAACCTAAAATTTTGAGTTTACTTTAGAAGTGTTGGGAAATGTCTTTTGCCACCCTCACCTGGTTGGTTACACTTGTAAAAGTTTAAAGGTTAAAATTAATGAAAAGTCAGTGACTTTTGGGTCCGTTTGGATATGTGAATCCAGTGATTTAGCAATCTGGACTTTGCCCTGGTGGCTTCGAAGTCCGTAATGTCCAAAACCTGAGGCAGATACTAATCAGGTTATTACTGCCCCCTGGTGTTTGGAGAAAGCAAATTCAAATAGGTGTTGGAAACCAAACTTGACAGTTTGAAGCCTTGATTGCTGATGTTAAAATATGGAAAGAGCTAGTCTTTGATCTACGCGGCCACTTGCCCTCTGAAACATATTAACATGAATTTTCAGGCAGTGGTCAGTGCTTTGTAAAGCAGGGTAACCTGATAAGTGGAAGAGGGTCTTGAGGTGACATGTTAGCTGAAATCAGTCGGTGAGCTAGCTAACCTCCAAAGTCTGAAAGGGCAGATAAAAATAGCAATGTAAAGGATGGGGGGTGCTGGTGTCACCTGGCCCCCTGCCACAATTTTTGAAGATTTTCACATCTACAGTGGAGTCCCTCCTTCCTGCAATGTTCTTTATGACTGTATTACCCCAACGCTGAGATCCCATCAAGGTTCATACATTGCATTTTATTATGTCTAGTTTTTCATCAGGAAGTGACCAACCCCAGCTTTCATGATGAAGTTTTATGATTCCAGGTAGATATCTTTTAGGCTGCCCATTGTTTTCTGTCTTTTTCTGGTTATTCCTAGGGTTAGGTAAAGGCATTCTGGGCGAAAATAATAGGTAATGTATACTTCTGTACACATCAGAGGCATATGACATTTTGTTTCATTGATTCTAAGTTTGGCACGCATGTCTCTAGTGGCCCTGGGCTTTGTTAACGTATGTGGAGAACAACTGAATGGAGGAAGAGGACTCATGTCTAGGAAGGGCCTTGCAATGTGACATTTGGATGCAGGTTTGAAGGTGTGGAAGTAGTGTGGGTGTCAGGACAGACCATTCCAGGCCAAGGGAACAGCAGATGGCAGTCATGTGTGCTTGATGTGTTCTGGGAACAAGGTGGCCACTGCTGACCTGAGAAGGCAAAGGGAAGTGTTGAGGTAGGGAGGTTTGAGTGCACAGGGGAAGAGGACCAGGTCACACAGGAAACTACAGGAGGGCTTTAAGCGGAAGAATTACTATCTGACAAATTTTCAAACGGTCATTAGGGCTGCTGGGTAAAAGTATATAGTGTGTAGGCAAGGTGGGAGTGGCTTAGTCTAGGGTGGTAAGTAGAAGTGGTGGGAAATGGAAGTAGAGACAACAGAATATGCTGATGGGTTGATGACAAGTATTTTGGCCTGAGTATTCATGTGGAGTTGACATTGAGATGGAAAGACTGAAGATTGGAAAGGCTCACGCCTATAATCCTAGCACTTTGGGACGCCAAGGTGGGCGGATTGCTCAAGGTCAGGAGTTCGAGACCAGCCTGAGCAAGAGCGAGACCCCGTCTCTACTGAAAAATAGAAATAAATTGGCCAACTAAAAATATATAGAAAAAATTAGCCGGGCATGGTGGCGCATGCCTGTAGGCCCAGGTACTCGGGAGGTGAAGGCAGAAGGATCACTTGAGCTCAGGAGTTTGAGGTTACTGTGAGCTAGGCTGACGCCACGGCACTCTAGCCCAGGCAACAGAGTGAGACTCTGTCTCAAAAAAAAAAAAAAAGGTAGGTGGTTTTGAGTTTTGAGTCTGGAGGAGAACAGAGATGTCTACACTGAAGAACTCAATGTAGATACTGGGAGGATCTCAATACCGGATGAAGTCACTTAGAATAAGCATAAGCTCATCCCTCCCAACCAGCCAACGTGAATAAGAAGAAACTTCCCCTGAGGCAAGAACCAACGCAGGCCTTGCCAGAGGTCAAGTGGAAGCAGTCAACAGGATTACCTGTTGCAAATTTGATTGATTCGATTGATACGAGGACTGGGAGTGGGAAGCAACTTGGATTTCAGTTGAGGAGAGAAAAGCCTAATTAAAATGGGCTCAAAAAAACAACATTCGTAGACATCACTTGAATCATTAGAACTTTTTCTTAAAATCTAGTCAAATCACTAGATTTGTGTGAATATAAATTCTATCATTCCGAACTGCAGGGTTAGCCAATAATTCACTACAAACTAAACAGGAAGTGATAATTATGGTAAAATTGTAAGACCAGCAACAAACCAATCAACTTGAAAAACCACTGATAACAAAGCATCTTTGAAAATATACATGTGTGTATGCAGATGGAGTGGAGCAACCCTGGCTGACAGCCTGAATATTCAGTAAGATGGGACTAAAACCAGGAGGATTTGAATTAATGTCTACCACATCTTAGTGATCACTAATTTACAATTAGGCTGTCATTACACAACCCCTAATCCTATGGTAAAGGTACAGCTAACAGCCCACTGGTGGCCCACAAACCGATCCCCATAAAAGAGCTCCAGCTTTGTGGCAATTGGCATGTGTTTCTAGAGACTTGCCCACAAGAACAGAATGCAACATGATGGTTTTGGAAATGCAATATTTGATTATTCCAAAGGAAAAGTTCCTGATTAAAGTGTAATACACTCAAATAAAGAAAAAGGTGCCATACACCTTGCATTGAATAAAAGCTGCTATGATAGCCATCTCAAAAAGCTTTTTTTTTTTTTTTTTTTGAGACTGTGTTTCTGTTTCCTGGGTTAGAGTGCCACGGCGTCAGCCTAGTTCACAGCAACCTCAAACTCCTGGGCTCAAGCAATCCTCCTGCCTCAGCCTCCAGAGTAGCTAGGACTACAGGTGTGCACCACTACACTCACCTAATATTTTTCTATTTTTATTAGCCCAGGTAACTTCTTCTGGGTTTTAGTAAAGACAGGGTCTTGCTCTTGCTCAGGCTGGTCTCAAACTCCTGAGCTCAAGTGATCCTCCCACCTCAGGCCTCCCAGAGTGCTAGGATTACAGGTGTGAGCCACCTTGCCCGGCCCAAGCTATATTCTTTAATCTTGGAGTTTGCAGGGAAGTTAAAAATCATAATAATGCTGTTAGTTATTTTATCCCACTAAATTGCTCCAAGCTCCAAGTCCATCCATTTAGTCAATGCAGTAATGATACATCAGACCCCTGTGCATGTCAGCAGTTCAAAGCAGATTTCACTACTATGGGAACTTTTTTTTAAAAATAGAGACTGGGTAATACTCTATTGCCCAGGCTGGAGTGCACTGGCATCCCATAGCTCACTGCAGCCTTGAACTCCTGGGCTCAAGCGATCCTTCTGCCTCAGCTTCCAGAATAGCTGGCACTAAGGGCATGTGCCACCATGCCCGGCTAATTTTTTTAGGCTTTGTAGAAATGGGATCTTGCTGTGTTGCCCAGGCTAGTCTTGAACTCCTGGCCTCAAGCAATCCTCCTGCTTCAGCTTCCTAAATTGCTGGGATTACACTCTATAAGCCATAGCACCAAGCCAGTGCATAGTTTTGACTACTAGAACATTCCAGTTTATTTTGTGAGAGCCTGTAGGTTGTGGATTTCTGCTGTTAAACAGTTTCATATAATTGAGCCTGGAAGTTGGCATTTAGATTTCTCCATACTCTGGGCTGTGAGAACCTCTGGAGTGCATGTGGTTTTAGCTGGAGTCAATACAATTCAATGAGAAAAATGTCAAATATAAACCAAGGGGAAGATTGTTTCCAAAGTAATTAACTTGTTCGATGATGTTTCCCTCAATTACTTTCTCCCTCTGATGATACCCTTTACTTCTCCATTTGTTTATACATGCATTTCGATCTTTTCTGAGCTTAGAAGTAGAACAAGGAGTGTGAGTCACAATTTAGAAGAGAAAGGAAAATTGAAACATCAGGTGACTCACTTTGACTGGGAGTGGATACTCCAAAACCACAATTGTTAGTCAAAAGTTAAAGTTACAATTTTTTTCTTGTTTAGTTTTTTTAGACATGGGGTCCTGCTCTATTGCCCAGGGTGGAGTGCAGTGATGTGATTACAGCTCACTGCAGCCTCCAACTCTTGAGCTCAAGTGATCCTCCCACCTCAGCCTCCCAAATAGCTGAGACTACAGGTGCCCAGTCCCGGGTAATATTTTTGTTCTTTATAGAGATGAGGTCTTGCTTTGTTGCCCAGGCTGGTCTTGAACTCCTGGCCACAAGCGATCCTCCAGCTGCAGCCTCCCATAGTGCTGGGATTACAGGTGTGAGCCACTGTGCTTGGTCTACTATTTTTAATAATAGCACAGTAGAGCTATAACACGGGCAGGGTGTGGTGGCTCACGCCTGTAATCCTAGCACTCTGGGATGCCAACGCGGGAGGGTTGCTCAAGGTCAGGAGTTCGAAACCAGCCTGAGCAAGAGTGAGACCCCATCTCTACTTAAAATAGAAATTAGCTGGACAACTAAAAATGTATAGAAAAAAATTAGCTGGGCGTGGTGGTGCATGCCTGTAGTCCCAGCTACTTGGGAGGCTGAGGCAGAAGGATCACTTCTGCCTCAGCCAAAGAGTTTGAGGTTGCTGTGAGCTAGGCTGACACCCTGGCACTCGAGCATAGGCAACAGAGCGAGACTCTCTCTCAAAAAAAAAAAACAAAAAAAAACTAGGCGTCATTCAGTCTGAGCTTCTAACATTCATGTAGATACTAGAAATCTAGTCATGTACTTGGTGATATTCCTTATATGTAAAGACAGTAGATAAGTCCTACTTTATAATCAAATGCAGCTTGTGGAACCGGGTGAGGTGGCTCATGCCTGTAATCCCTGCACTTTGCGAGGCTCAGGTAGGAGGATCCGCCTTGAGCCCACAAGTTGGAGTTTGCAGTGAGCTATGAAAGTGCCACTGCACTCCAGCCTGGGCAACAGAGCAAGACCCTGTCTTTTAAAAAAATAAAATGCAGCTTGCACACAGAGGCATCTAAAGCACAGGGCTATAAAATTATTCTACCATTGGTAGAATAATTTGGCAAATCACAGAGTTGGTAGAAATTTGGCAAATCACAGAGAAAGCTGGTATCTTCTGGACGTCTATTCAAAACAGAGCTATACATGCAATTTCCTTTTCCCTGAGTACATTAATTTGGGAGTTTTTCTTAAGAATTACCAATTTCTCATGTACGTCAAATACCCAAACTAATATTCAACCTGGCGGGGGGGGGGGAACTGGAGAGTTAAAGGGGAAAATTACTGCACATAAAATTTTAAAAAGACAAATACCTGTTTTGACTACTGAGGTGGAATAATGTGTATCAACAGATGGCAAGTATAGAATTGGAAGCTAAGTAAACTCAGATCACATGGAGGCACTATAACCTTTCTCTAGCACATTCCTAGCGCTCCACCCTGCCATCGTAGTAGCTTGAGGGGGATCCACAGAGACAGATTTTGTCAGGTGGGACACAGGCTGGGTGTCAGAACCCTTGGTGACTGCCATAATATCAGCATGACAGTAATACCAACTGCTGGCATCTATTAAAAGTAAAAGTGACTAAGCTTCTAAAATTTGGTTAAGTAATGCGCAACCTGTTCTGCTCTGCTCCGTAGACAAGGGAGGAGGAGGACTGGGTGTGAGTGAGAACAGCAGAGGTTTTAGTATAGGAGAAAAAAGATTGTTTTCCTTACCCATTTTGTTTTAGGCCCCTGTAACAAAAGAAAAGCATACAAAAAATTCTGTTTAATATAAGTTTTATGTGACACAGGAGCCTTCATAAGGAAATAAAGACCCAAAGTGATGCATTTTTATACTTAGGTTTGATGAAGAACAGAGAGTCATACGGAAGTATGACTGGACAAAAGGGGGCTTGATCTAATGGTTAACTAGGGGGAACTTAGCACGCTCTGTTAGTTAAGGTTCTTCTCTGTGTCCGTGTGTCTTCAAAGATGAGGATATTTCTTTCCTCTGGGTATATGGAGGTACCCCTCCAATGAGAGTCTGGTGACCTGGTTCAAGGGAGAAGGGTCAGGGGAAATAAAAGTGGTCTTCTTGCTTCTGCTGTTTTCTCAAATGTCAAGGTACTATATTTTGGAGTAGCATGTCCTGAACACCATCGTTAGCATCCCAAGAGCAACTTGGAGGCTTATTTTTCTAAGGCATTTACTAAACACTATCTATGTAAATGGTGTGTGTGAGCTGTGCAAAATTTCCAACTACTGCTTAGCTTCCCCTGTCAATATTCTAATAATTTTGCTTAATATTCTCTTCTTCTTTTTTTTCTTCTTCTTATTTTTTTTTTGAGGCAGAGTCTCACTCTGTTGCCCAGGCTAGAGTGCTGTAGTGTCAGCCTCGCTCACAGCAACCTCAAACTCCTGGGCTCAGGCAATCCTCCTGCCTCAGCACCCTGAGTAGCTGGGACTACAGACATGCGTCACCACACCTGGCTAATTTTTAAAAAAATTTTCATATTTTTTAGTCTCGCTCTTGCTCAGGCTGGTCTTGAACTCCGGAGCTCAAGTGATCCTCTTGCCTCGGCCTCCCAGAGTGCTAGGATTACAGGCGTGAACCACAGTGCCCGGCCATAACAAAACTCTATACAAAGCCCTCCATAACTGGGCACTTGCCTCCTGTTCAACCTTACCTGCCTCTCCCTCTCATCCACCCTCACTGCCAGGTGAAACGCAGATGCCATGATCTTGAATCTTTGCAAGCAGTTCGCTCTCCTGAAAAGCCCTTCTTGTTCATTTCTGCTGTCCTTCGAGACTGCTTCTTATCTTGGAAGAGTTTATAGATTCCTCCAACCATCCTACCCACCCTCACGCAGGAGTGAGGAGAGCCCTCTTCTTCCCTGAAATCACTGAATTCCGTGTCTTTTTGTCACTATTATTCCTGAAAGGAAGCACAGGGTTTGCCAGCACCTAGCATAGCAGGCGTTCAGTACGTATTTGCTGACGGAATAATGAGCTTTCACTGGTCCCTGAAATGCTTTGGGCCATATTTCTCCCTGGATTGCTCCTGTTTTCTTTTCAAATACAGTCACTAAATTTGGATAAAGTGGATAATCAGGTAGACAGGAATGTTTTGGTCTGAAGAACAGCAGTATCTTCTATCTGAAATGCTCTCCATGCAAGCCATTAGTCCTGGTAGTCACTAATGGAGTTAAAGGTTAAGGTCCTTAATCTCGGAGTTCTTCTGCCTTAACTGTAAAATGATTATTTTTCAAAGCACTTAATGTCTGTAAATGGTCAGCTCTCCTTAGTGTCTAAAGTCAATTGTAATGCTCTTTGCATTGGCTGCTGCATGGCAGATATTTTTTATCCTACCCTGGACTCCAAAGTTATGTCAAAGGTGACACTGCACAGTGGGAGATGTAGCATTTTGCTGCATCTTGAAGCATGTGGCATCCTTGTCTCCTCTCTGACCATACTTCAGAATTACCTGGTATGATTTTGAAAAATAAAGGTGGAATTCTTTGCAATCTGCACTACAGAGGAATTTCTACAGGTCAAGTCAGAAACTAAAGAGTCTGAGATTTTACCCTATTTGCAAGCTGACAAGTTAGCTTATCACGATTTCACATACATATTCTAATGGAAGACACAAGACCTCTGGGTCTAACATATAGATGGTTGATTACAGCAAAAACAGCAGTGAGCAACATCTTGCATTGGTTCCCACATCTAGTCCCCCAAGGGTGACCTGATGAGGACTAGATGCTACTGCACACTCAGGGGGAATACCACAGGAGAGAAAACCCCAAATCAGGAGACTTTGAGCTTTTGTACAGCTGCTGTAACCTGCTCCGTGAACAAAGACAAAAGGACACTCCCCCACGACCCAATATATGCTTGCCTTGTACCTTTCTTATGCTTTGGATTCCCAGGCCTGTTGCAATCAATCACCAGAACGTTACAATCTTTCTGTTTAACTGACCCTCTTACCTTTTGAGTTGTCTCCTAGAAACAGCAGACTGCTCTGCAGGATAACAATGCCAAGATTTACCACCCATCACCAACCTGTGACTTCTAAATTAGACCTCCTGCACATGTTGATTTCAACACAACCTGCCCCAATACGCGTAGCCACCTTCCTGAACCCCTTGTAAAACTCCCTGCCCTCAATTGGTTGGGGAGACTGATTTAAGGCATTTCTGCTGTCTCCCTGATAATGTCATCTGTAATAAATTACCTTTCGTCCTTGGCAATCCTCCTTGTCTCAGTAATTAGCTTTCTGTGCAGCAAGCAATCAGACCCAAGCCACCCACCCGCTTGTCAGTTTGGTAACACTGCTAGTACATCTGCCCAACCTCCCCTCCGGACAGGAACATTGCTCTGGAATGTAAACAAATCTCTGGTGCAAAGGGGGAAGGTTACTCTGGATTGTTTACCTTGAGACCTCTCTTACATCTCCAAATCTCTTTGGAGGGATACACTAGCTTCCAAGGCTGTTTGTTATTCAAATATGTCCTTTGCTCAGAAGGCCCTCGCCATGCAGGAACTTGAGAGAGATTCATGGATAATTGTCTCTTGACACTACAAATCAGTAAGAAAAAGACCAGCAACCTATAGAAAAATGGGCAAGGGGTATAACCGGAGTTCACAGAAAAGGAACTAAAACAGTTGTAAAATATATGAAAAGATAACTCAGCCTTACTCATAATACAAGAGGTGCAAGTTAACATTGCACTTTGATACCATTTCTCACCTATTAAATTGGCAGAGAAAACATTTTGCTATCCCTCTGTTGCAGAAGATGAAAGAGAAACAAGTACTACCAGACATGGTGGGCAAGTTGTCACCAATGCACATAACTGTTGACACAGCTCTTCCATTTCGGGGAATTTGTTCTACAGATATCAATGCTGCAAATGAATTGATGTGTGCAGAAATTTATCCTTTAAAGTATTGTTTTTGATAGCAAAAGATTGGAGATAAGTGTTTATCAACAGAGGGCTGTTTGAATAAACTATAGTAGTGTATAGATTAAAATAATCTGTATGTTGAAATCTGGAGTCATGAGAATGAAGAACTCTTTACTGCAATGCAATGATGAAAAATATATTCATGAAAATATATTTTTCTGTGAAAAAGCAAGGTGCAGAGTAGTATGTTTAAACAAAAAAGAACTTATTTGCTAGTCTATGCATTGACTGTCTCTAGAAGGGTACAGAGAGATAGAAAATCCCTGGAAAGAAACTAGAAACATCACAGGCTTGTTCTAAAAGAAAAAAAGAAACTAGAAACAGTCTAGAAAGGAGACTTTTCACTCTATACTTTTAATAATTTTTTAAAGATAAATATTATAGAAGACACTTTTATAATTTTTGAATCATGTGAATTCATTACCTGTTCATTTAATTAACTCCATTTTTAAAAGTGCTGAGCCCCACACCACTCCTATTGAATCAGAATGTCCAGCATTTTAAAAGCCCCTCTGGGATTTTGGCTGCCTGCTCGGGGTTAGGGAACCCCTATTGTAAGCTGGAACCATTGGAAAGGAAATGAGCTCATTAGATAACTGAATGGAAAACAGCCAACATGGCTGGCCCGTAGTTACTGTCCTCTTGTTAAAGCAAAATAACATACAGTAGCGTGGAAAGGAGTCTTACAAGTCAGCTAAATCTTCCACCCAGTGCTCAGGGCCCTTGACTTCAAACCAATCTTGACTGAGGTGCCCAGAATGCCCTGTAGCTCTCCAGGTGTGGCTTGGCCTCATTTTCCACATGCTATATTAATGCAATGATATTTTAATGCAGCCTACACTTCCATTTGCTTTTTTGGAGTAATAATATCACACAGGTGACTCATATTGAATTTCTGCCAGCTAAAACGCCTGTCATCTTTCTGACTGTTGCTGAAACTGAGCCTGCCCCATACATACACTGGTGCAGTTGGATTTTGGACTCACACACAGGAACGTACACCGTGACACCTTTTTCTCACCTTGCATACCAGATGTTTCAGCATCTGATTTGTGCTGTAGATATTTTCCTTCCTAATTTCTTTTTGTTTTTTTGAAACTCCATTTTAGATCTGCTGAAACAAATGAAAGATGGTACCCTTTGTATCAGTCTGGCAGACTTATAGGAAAAAGTCATTATTTCAATGTCTGGGAGAAGGCCTGTGGAATGAGTGCTGTGCAGTGGTGATACTAGAAATCTGGGTCCTAATAAAAGCCCCACCATTTACTAGCTGTGAGAACCGCTGCAGCTTAACCTCTCTAAGCCTCAATATCTTCATCTAGAAAACAGATACCAATATTTACCTTGTGGTTGTTTCAGTAAGTAGAGGCTATCATAAGAGTGCCTTTACTGTGAGCAATTCTCAGGATACTGGCCTTTACTGTGAATCAATGCAAAATACAGGGTGCCTGTTCAATATGTATAGCCCTGAAAAAATATATCAAGAATATGTTTGAAGCCAGATGCAGTGGCTCACTCCTATAATCCCAGCACTTTGGGAGGCCAAGGAGGGAGGATTGTTTGAGGCCAGGAGTTTGAGACTAGTCTGGGCAACACAGCAAGACCATATCACTAAAAAAAACTAAAAAATTAGCTGGGTGTGGTGGTGCACGCCTCTAGCCCCAGCTACTCAGGAGGCTGAGGCAGGAGGATCACTTAAACCCAGGAGTTCAAGGCTATGGTGAACTATGATCAGTCCACTGCACTCTAGCCTGGGAGACAGAGTGAGACCCTGTCTCTAAAATTAAAAAAAAAAAAATTAAAAATTATGTTTTAAGCTCATTTGCATTACCTAATCCCTGGTAGCTGTGCCCGCACCCTATTTTTCACTCAAAATCTCCTTATCACATACTTGGTGGTTTGAGAGATGGCTGGCAGCATGGTCTATGGAGTAAACCCTGATGGAAGCCAGGAGACCCTGCTCTGGAGCTGGCCCAGACCCCAAGGCCACAGAGCCCTCATCTGAAGATGACTAAACTGGATGACCCCTAGTTTAATCTCTAGGTTCTTTCTATCTTCTATAAATGTGCCCAGCTTGTTATTTTTTTTTCCTTTTGAAAATAATTTTTTAAATATATAAATTAAGTATATATAAATGTTCTTTGGATGTAATAGAAACACAAGTATTCTTGGTTATGATAATAAGAATAAGACAAGTTTTGCACATATCCATTTGAATGTGCTGATTATATAATTTCTATGTCATCCCTAAATTTTGCTTTTATCCATTCGGATGATTAGATTCTAAAGAAGTTGTATTAAAACCACAAGACAGGGTTGGAGTTTCTGAAGCACTTCTTCTCTTTCATGGGCTTCCTCGTGTCCTTCCTTGGCTGCATCCTACATCTAAGTCATCAGTGCCTCTTGTTCACTCTACCTTGGGTCATTACACCAACCCCAGGACCACTGGCCCATCTCCATCACCAGCCTCTCCCAGATGGACGGCTGCAGAGCCTCCACGTGGCTACTCTTCCTTCTCCTACTGCCCTTGGAGTACCTGTGTCCACACAGGGGCCAGAGCAAGAGTGACCTTCTCGATACCTGAGATCACTCCATTCCTCTAACAACAACTCTCCCATGGAATACCAGATCTCTCAGAATAAACACTTTATGTCTTTATTATGGGCTCCATGGCCCACCCCACCTTGTCTTGACTCTTGTGCCCATCTCCTCCAGACCCGTCTTTCTATTTTTCTTTTCTTTTCTTTTATTCTTTCTAATTTTTTTTTAGAGATGGGGTCATACTCTTGCTCAGGCTGGTCTTGAACTCTTGAGCTCAAGTAATCCTCCCGCCTCGGCCTCCCAGAGTGCTAGGATTACAGGTGTGAGCCACCATGCCCAGCCCAGGGCCTGTCTTTCTAAACCTATAAAACGTGCTCCTTCTTTCCTGAGACAGGCTCACTTCCTATTTCTCCCCTGTACAGGACACTTCTTGTTTCTCTCCTGAGATAGGCACACTTCCTGTTTCCCCCGTGGACAGGCACACTTCCTGTTTCTCCCTTGTGAGTACACTTCCTGTTTTTCCCCTATGCAGGACACTTCCTCTTTCATCCATGTACGGGACACTTCCTGTATCTCTCCTAAGGCAGGCACACTTCCTGTTTCCTCCCTGTGCAGGACACTTCCTCTTTCTCACTTAACCCAGGCACACTTCCTGTTTCTCCCTTGTGCAGTGTACTTCCTGTTTCCCCCCTGTGCAGGACACTTCCTGTTTCTCTCTTAAGGTCAGCACACTTCCTGTTTCCTCCCTATGCAGGACACTTTCTATTTCTCCCCTGTGCAGGACACTTCCTGTTTCTCTCCTAAGGCAGGCACACTTCCTGTTTCCTTCCTGTGCAGGACACTTCCTGTTTTTCTCTTAAGGCCAGCACACTTCCTGTTTCCTCTGTGTGCAGGACACTTCCTGTTTCTCTCCTGAGACAGGCACACTTCCTGTTTCCTCCTGGGCAGGACACATCCTGTTTCCAATGTGCCCAGTTTGGAAGGAGGATGGACAATTATGCCCAAGGCCATTATGGAGAACAAATAAATACCCATGTGGTATTTATTAACACATCCAAGACTGTTGTCCTCTCCCTCCTGAGAGAAGCCAAGACGATCCAGGGTTAGAGTGCTACAGAAATAGAGATTCAGGACAGAAAACAGGAAGAATTTCCTAACTACCAACAGGGCTACGAGGCAGTGACATGACTTACTTGTATTCCAGGTTTTATGGAATGATTAATGGGGCAAAGATGGATATCATTCTGGATGCTTTTCCTGTATCCCTTTGTAGAGACAATGGACTGCATGAAAGCACACAGTGGCAGAGTCTTTTAATCTTGGGACTTGATGGTTTCTCTGGAGGCCTCATGATATGGCTGCAATATACTGTTTCCCTTCTCTACATGCTCTGGTCCTCTTCTGTGTTCTCACCTTCACTCCATCCTAGTGTGTGCTTGGATCCTGCCTCCCTCCCACTGAGATTCTACTTCTAACTGAAGCCAAATATCAGACTGACCTCACCTCTCTAATTATACCAATCACAGGCAGATTCTTATATTCCTTCTTAGAGAGAAAAGATGACTCATCGAACTTTAATATAGGCAGGTTGAAAATGCTTCAGCGTTGGGACATATGATAAATTGGTTGCATTGATTGTCAGAAGCAGTCTCCCTGTATTCCTGCCCTTTGCAATGTGACTTTCTAGCTACTCCCACCAAGAGGTGAAATCTACCTCCCACCCCTCTGCTACGAGCCCTGGGACTTGCTTTGACCGTGAGAATGTGACAAAAGTGTTGATGTGATAGTTCCAAGTCTAGGCTTCAAGAGACTTGAGCATTTTCTACTCTCTCTTTCTCCAAGCACTGCTTCCACCGAGAGAACAAATCCTGGGCTAGCTCTTGGAAGGTAAGAGGCCAAGTGGAGTAGAGGCTAATCATCCCAGCTGAGGCCATCCTAGAGCAGCCAACTGACCTGCCCGCTGACAGCAGAGGCATGACAAAACCTGCCCCAAATGACCTGAGACCAGGACTCCCCAGCTAATTAAGCTCAGCCTAAATTGCTGAACCATAAAATCTTAAGCTAAACAAATAATGATTGTTTTAAGCCACTAAGTTTGGGGTGGTTTATTAGGCAGCATTATTTTAGTAATAGGTAATTGTTTCAGGAGAAGACAAAGGAATGGTTCTGACAATTAGAATAACAATGACTCCCACATTTACATCAACAGCCAAGACTTCTCCCTTGAACTTGAGACCCAGGTATCCAACCACCTATCTAACATTTCCATGACCAAAACCAAGCTCTGGATAATGCCCCCAAATTTATTCCTCCCATAGCCACAGCCTTTGCTATCTCAATAAAATGAATAACAACTTCATCCTTCCAATTGCTTAGACCAAAACCCTAAACTCACTTTTAACCTCTCTTTCTCTCATATTTCATGTTCAGTTTATTATCAAGTCCTTTGGGCTTTACCTTCAAAACATATACAGAATCTGCTCACTTCTCACTTCTTCCATGACTACCACCTTAATCTGATGCCCAACTATCTCTTGACGGCATTATTTGAGCAGCCTCCTTACAGATTTCTCTGCTTCCAAATGTATGGTCTATTTTCAACACATTTGCCAGAGTGATCCTTCTAGAACCTAAGTCAGATCATGCCTCTTCTCTGCTTAGGATCTTCCAGTGTCTTCCCATCTTTCCCAGGATAAGACAGCTACAGTGTCCTAGAAAGCCCTCACTAGCTCAACGGCCTCATCTTCTTTCTTGTTTACTCCACTCTTCCCACACCAACTATTTCCAACTAAGACATTATTCCTTATTTATCAGAATTTTTTTTTTTTTTGAGACAAGGTCTTGCTCTGTTGCCGAGGCTGTGCAGTGGCATGATCATAGTTCACTACAGCCTCCTATTCCTGGGCTCAAGTGATCCTCTTGCCTCAATCTCCCAAGTAGCTAGGACTATAAGTGCACAACACCACACCTGGCTAATTTTTTAGGTTTTTGTAGAGATAAGGTCTCACTATGTTGCCCAGACTGATCGCAAACTCCTGGGCTCAAGCAATCCTCCCGCCTCAGCCTCCCAAAGTGCTGGGATTACAGGCATGAGCAACCATGCCCGACTGTGTATCAGAAATTTAAAGTTAATTGGGCATCCTGTATTTTACCTGGCAATCCTAACCAGGTGTGCTTCCACTTCATAGTCTTTGCACTGGTGTTCCTCTGCTCAAATGCTCTTCCTAGATAGCCACTCTCTGACCACCTGTAAGTCTCTGCTCAGATGTTGTCTTGTCAATAGCAAGAGGCCTTTGCTGACTACCACATTTAAATGTACACTCCTACCATGTCTGCTCAACCCTCTTTTTATTTGCTTTATTTTTCCCTATGACACTTATTATCATCTAACATGCTATGTATGTCACTTATCTATCTCTGCCTCAACCCCATGCAAACTTCAAAAGGGTTGGTTTTGCTCTATTTTGGTTTGCTCACTGCTATGTCCTCAGTGTTTAGAACAGTGCGGGGCACTTAGTAGTAGGTGTTTGTGATGGTTAATTTTATGTGTCAACTTGACTGCACCGTGGGGTGCCCAGATGCAATATTATTTCTGGATGTGTCTGTGAGAGTGTTTCCAGAGGAGGTCAGCGTTTCAATCAGTAGAACAAAAAGGCAGAGGAAGGAGGAAAGCACCCCTATTGCCTCCTGCCTGCCTGCTTGAGCTGGGACATTGGTCTTCTGCTCTTGGTCTGGGATTTAGACCATCGCGCCCCTGGTTCTCAGGCCTCTGGACTCAGACTGAATTCCACCACCAGCTTTTCTGGGTCTTCAGCTTGCAGGTGGCAGATCATGGCACTTCTTGCCCTCCATAATTACGGGAGCCAATTCCTCATACTAAATCTCTTCAATATATTGCTCTGTTTCTCTGCTCAACCTTTACTAATACAGTGCTCAATACATGTTTACACATGATTAAAAGAGTGATGAGAGAGAAGATGCTACATATACTGTGGCCTGGATACACTTCTTTTAAAAAAAATTCATAAAGTAGCTTAGTCAGATTTCATGATTATAGCAAAAACATCAGTCCCTTGCCCCCACCCCATTCCTCCCAGGCTTTTTCTACTCTCTGGAGTTACCACTTTCTGCTCATTTACTATTTCTTCTTCAGTTTCAACTATTATTTCCTGACTTTTCAATTACAGAGCTTCAGCATTTAGTTTGTCTTTCGACTTTCTCTGTGAGGATTAAGCTTTCTTGCTGCTCCAACCCCCAATTCTTCTCTCCCCTGTCACTTCTCCTTCCCCAAGTCCCAATATAGTTATCTCAGAATTTAAATTAATAATCGTGATATTACTGTGTAACTTTTCCACATAGTACAATTTTTAACTTTGAACTAATTTTTAATTGTTGCTGGAGTCAATAGCTCTCATTTTCTCTACTTCCTAGTTTTCTGTGTACTCAACATGGAATGATCCCCTGAGCTTGAGGCAAGAAATGTACATTTCCTCTCAAAACTTGAAGTGCTTCAGGAATCTGTTAGATCTGTTTTTGTTTTTTTTTTGAGACAGAGTCTCACTCTGTTGCCTGGGCTAGAGTGCCTTGGTACCAGCCTAGCTCACAGCAACCTCAAACTCCTGGGCTCAAGCAATCCTTCTGCCTCAGCCTCTTGAGTAGCTGGGACTACACACATGCGCCACCATGCCTGGCTAATTTTTTCTATTTTTTAGTAGAGACAGGGTCTTGCTCTTGCTCAGGCTGGTCTTGAACTCCTGAGCTCAAAGGATCTGCCCACCTTGGCCTCCCAGAGTGCTAGGATTATAGGCGTGAGCCACCATGCCCGGCCTAGATCTGCTTTTTATTTTCTCTGGAAGCTCCATCACGGAGCCCTCTGCCACCCTGCTCCAGTCTGCACTGGCGTCCACACCTGCTGCCCTGTGCTCATCCGGAGACTTCTCTCCCCCTCACCCTGGGAGGCCCCTTCACCACCCACCTGAATCCCATGTCCTCTCTTTCCATCTTGGTGAAGAAGCTCTCTAATAGCTTATTTAGAGGTTACTATTTTTTTAAAAAAGATTTTATTGTATAACATATCCTTATTTTTTCCTTACACTTAATTGATTAGTGGCCAAATATGGAATTCTAGATTAGGAACACTCATTTGTCAGATTTTTGAAGGCCTTGATCCATTGTCTTCCAGCTTCCAATGTTGATGTTGAGAAGTCTGATGTTATTCTGATCGCCAATTCTTTGCATATGACTTGCTTTTTGCCCTGTCTGGAAGCTTTTAGGATCTTCTCTTTGTTTCTGATGTCCTACAATTTCATAACATTGTGCCTTGGTAAATGTCTTTTAAATTTCCTGTGATAGAAACTTGGTCAGTCGTTTCAGTTTGGAAACATGTGTTTTGTTTCTTGGAAATATTCTTGAAAAAAAAATTTTTTTTCTAGTATTTTCCTTCCATCTTTTCAGTTCTTACTTTCTGAATTTACTGTTAGTCCGATGTTAGATCTCCTGGATCAACTTCTCGAAGGTAAAATTCAGCATAATCTGGCATCATACAGGTATCAGTGCCACAAGGAAGCCAGTCAATAGACATTCAAGGCATTAGAAGACTAACAGATGATTCAGCACATGTCAATACCTCTCTGCTTCTATTTCATGAATTGAACAGGAAGACACCACCTTGTTAGCGTGTGGCTACGTGTTGAAGGTCTGCAGGTTACATTGGGGAATGTTGTGAAAAAAGTACAAATGGAGGCTTCTGGAAAGGAAAATCAGAATACCTTCCTCATATTTGGACCATGTTTTATAGATTGAAACACATTCTTACATAATTTATAGCACTTAACATGGGTCAGAATCTCAAAAGAGCTTCTTTGCATGCATCCATAGAGTCGTGAGCCTGGACCTAGGCAAACTGGGAGACTTACCAGTCCTGGAGAAGATAATCTGCTCCCCATGTTAAAAAGACCATTTTCTTATTGACTGCATTTTTGCCTTGAGAATATGTCTACATTCCTATTTCTTGGTGCTTTCTGCACTGTTATCATAGGCACCAGTGCATTCTGCCCTGCTCATACACCGTGTGTATTGTTGTGCAAGGCAGCAAGGCACAGAAGGAGGTTGTGTGTTGTTATATAACAACATGATGCATTGTCAGGCACAAAGCCCAAATCCTGTTGCCCACCCCATATGGGAGTTATTACACAGTGACATTTCCCTGCAGTGTCTTGTAACATTAGACTTTCCTTTTCTTACTTAGATTTCTTTAAAACATTTCCCTTGCATATAAATAACTCCCTACAAAATCTGAAAGTGCTATCCTACCAGGTTGTAGCAGGAGGTTAGCATAAAAAAAAAGACAAAGCTTTAATTTTACCCCCATTATTTTGTTCTTCATTTATTTAATAGCAACCTAGACTTTAATCTGAATACAGCACCAGGTTCTGGGAGCGCTGCAGGATTCTGAAATCAATGGTGATGTCATGAAATTGCCACTTTAAATGCACTTACCTTCCTCATTTCCACTCCTTGGGCAAACTACAAGTTTCTTAACAGTCAACTTTTAATTAGCATGTATGCACTCTCTTTCTCTTTCCCAATAATCTAACCTAAACTATAAGAGAAAAATCCTGCCTTTCATTCTTCTGACTCCAGTCCAGTGCTTTCCAAACTACTTGTGGTAAAGAACTGGTTTTCTTTAAATTTCCGGTCTGTTCTGGACTGGTAATTTTGGTAAAATGCAATAAACATGAATTATTAACACTAAAAATGTGAGCTGGAAATAAAAACTTACAAACTACAGTTCCAAACTTTGTTTTAATTATTAGATTATTAGATTTCATTTTTAGATTCAATAAACAAAATCATTCTGTCAACTTGCCTAAAAGTTTCTGAATGTTTATTCTCAATCTCTGCCCCAGTGTGGGCCATGTGTTAAGTATGCTTTAGTCACTACTGCCTTGAACTTTATCTAGTTTGAATTCTGAACCTTGCAATTCAATCATTTTACCACCTGCCCCTATTCAAAAACTTGCAAAACTTTGGCGTGACTTTCAAAAACTTCCACAGTGTGCCCCAAACCAACTTTTCAAAAATCCACATTATGGAGTATAATTTATATGCAATAAACTGCATCTATTTATTTTTAATTTTTTGAGACAGAGTTGCACTCTGTTCCCCGGGCTAGAGTGCTGTGGTGTCAGCCTAGCTCACAGCAACCTCAGACTCCTGGGCTCAAGCGATCCTTCTGCCTCAGCCTCCCGAGTAGCTGGGACTACAGGCATGCGCCACCATGCCCGGCTAATTTTTTCTATATATTTTTAGTTGCCAATTAATTTCTTTCTATTTT
>CAUYRT010064130.1:0-14087 GCA_963574885.1 Lepilemur ruficaudatus | reverse complement strand
GAAATAATATCAAAAACACAAAAATGAGATAATACCTAATACCCATTTAGGATGCCTATTATAAAAATAAAAACACTCAATACCCTTCACAACAGCAACAAAGAAAATAAAATACCTAGGAATATATTTAACTAAGGAGGTAAAAGACCTCTACAGGGAGAACTATAAAACACTGAGGAAGAAAATAGCAAAGGACATAAACAGGTGGAAAACCATACCATGCTCATGGGTTGGCATAATCAATATTGTTAAAATGTCTATACTACCCAAAGCGATCTAGAGATTCAATGCAATCCCTATTAAAATACCAACGTCATTTTACACAGATCTAGAAAAAATAATTCTACACTTCACATGGAACCAGAGAAGACCTAGTATAGCAAAAGCAATCTTAAAAAGAACAAATTGGGAGGCATCAATTTACCAGATTTCAAGTTATACTACAGGCCATAGTAACCAAAACAGCATGTAACTGGCACAAGAATATAGACATAGACCAATGGAACAGAACTGAGAATCCAGGTATAAAACCATCCTCATATAGCCATCTAATCTTTGACAAAGCAGACAAAAACACACATACACTGAAGAAAAGAATCCTTATTCAATAAATGTTGCTGGGACAATTGGATAGCCACATGTAGAAAACTGAAACAGGATCCACACCTTTCATCTCTCATGAAAATCAACTCATGGTGGACAACAGACTTAAACCTAAGGCATGAAACTATAAGAATTCTAGAAAAAATGTTGGAAAAACTCTTACAGACATTGGCCTAGGCAAAGAATTTATGAAGAAGACCCCAAAGGCAATCACAGCAACAACAAAAATAAATAAATGGGACCTGATCAAATTAAAAAGCTTCTGCACAGCCAGGAAACTGTCACGAAAGCAAACAACCTACAGAATGGGAGAAAATATTTATGTGTTACACATCGATAAAGGGCTGATAACTAGAATTTATTTAGAACTCAGGAAAATCAGCAAGAAAAAAAAATCAAACCATCCTATCAAAAAGTGGGCAAAGGACATGAACAGAAACTTTTGAAAAGAAGATAGACTAATGGCCAACAAACATATGAAAAAATGCTCAACATCTCTAATCATCAGGGAAATTCAGAGGAAAACCACAATGAGATATCACTTAACTCCAGTGAGAATGGCCTTTATCAAAAAGTCCGAAAACAATAAATGTTGGTGTGGATGCAGAGAGACAGGAACACTCATATACTGCTGGTGGGACTGCAAACTAGTACAACCTCTGTGGAAAGTGATATGGAGATACCTCAAAGAGCTAAAAATAGAACTATCATTTGATCCAGCAATCCCATTACTGGGCATCTACCCAAAAGAACAAAAGGCATTCTATAAAAAAGACATCTGCACTCGAATGTTTATAGCAGCACAATTCACAATTGCAAAGATGGGAAAACAACCCAAATGCCCATGAACAGATGAGTTGATTAATAAAGTGTGGCATATGTATAACATGGAGTTCTATTCAGCTACAAAAAACAATGGTGATATAGCACCTCTTGTATTATTCTGGATAGTGCTGGAACTCATTCTACTAAGTGAAGTATCCCAAGAATGGAAAAACAAGCACCACATGTACTCACCATCAAATTGGTATTAATTGATCAACACTTATGTGCACATATAGTGGTAACATTCATCAGGGTTCAGGCAGGTGGGAGGGGGAGGAGGCGATAGGTATATTCACACCTAATGAGTGCAGTGCACACCATCTGGGGTATGAACACGCTTGAAGCTCTGACTCTGGTGGGGCAAAGGCAATATATGTAACCTAAACATTTGCACCCCCGTAATATGCTAAAATAAATAAAATTAAAAGAAAATACAAAAAACAAAAACAAACAGAAAATAACAAGTGTTGATAAAGATGCAGAGAAATCTGAAATCTTGTATACTTTTGGTGGGAATATAAATAGTGAAGCTGCTGTGGCAAACAGTAAGGTAGTTGATTTGAAAATTAAAAATATAATTACCATATGATCCTATAGTTCCATTTCTGGGTACATGATGAAAAGAATTTAAAGCAAGATGACCTCTCTTATACCTAAAAAAAAAAAAATCTTTAAAAACATTGAATACATAGAAACAGAGTAGAATGGTGATTACCAGAGACAGTGGGTTAGGTTGAATGGGGAGATGTAGCTAAAAAGTAAAACTCAACAAAGTTGCAGTTAAATATGGTAAATAAGTCTAGAGAGCTAATGTACAGCATGATAGCTATAGTTAGTAATACTGCATTGTATACTAGGCATTTTCTAAGAGAGTAGATTTTAGATGTTATTATTACACGCACTCAAAAGATAACTATGAAAGATGACAGATATGTTAATTGCCTTAACTGTAGTAATCATTTAATGATGTATATGTACATCAAAATATCATGTTGTATACCTTAAATATATACAATTTTTTTAAAAAAATTTAAAGCAGGGTCTTAGAGAAATAATTATATACCCATATTCATAGCAGCATTATTAGCATATATAGCCAAGAGGTAGAAGCAACCCAAGTATCTTTCAATGAATCAATGGACAAACATAATGTGGTATATCTATACAATGGGATATGTCTGTCCTTTAAAAGGACAGAAATTCTGACACGTTACAACATGGATGAACCTTGAGAACATTATGCTAAGCGCAATAAGCCAGTCACAAAAAGACAAGGACAAATTTTATGATTTCACTTATATGAGCTATCTAGAGAAGTCAAACTTACAGAAACAGAAAGTAAAAAGGTGTTTGTCGGCCAGGCGCGGTGGCTCACGCCTATAATCCTAGCACTCTGGGAGGCCGAGGTGGGAGGATCACTCAAGGTCAGGAGTTCGAAACCAGCCTGAGCAAGAGTGAGACCCCGTCTCTACTAAAAATAGAAACAAATTAATCGGCCAATTTAAAAAAATGTATAAAAAAAAATTAGCCGGGCATGGTGGCACATGCCTGTAGCCCCAGCTACTCGGGAGGCTAAGGCAGAAGGATCACTTGAGCCCAGGAGTGTGAGGTTGCTGTGAGCTAGGCTGATGCCATGGCACTCTAGCCTGGGAAACACAGTGAGACTCTGTCTCAAAAAAAAAAAAAGGTGTTTGTCAGGGGTTCGGGGCAGAGGGGAAAATTGGGTGTTATTTAATGAGTATAGAGTTACCATTTTGCAAGGTGAAAAATTTCTGGAGTTTGCACAACATTGGAAATATACTTAACACTACTATACTGTACCCTTAAAATGTTTAAGATAGTAAATTTTATGTCATACATATTTTACTACTATTAAAAAATTTTTAAAAGCAATCCTTTATTGTCTGTCATGTGTCAGCCACTATGTTCTGTTCCTTTTTTATGATTTTATTGATATATGAGTTATATGATATATGAGATACATGAGTTAGCATAGTTCTAATTCCTCAAAGGGGGATTTGGGGGGGATACATGCAATATTTTAATACATGTATATGATGTGTAATGATCAAATCAGGGTAATTGATATATCTATCACTTCAAACATTTATCTTTTCTTTGTGTTGGGAACATTGCAATTCTTCTCTTCTAGCTATTTTGAAATATACAATAATTATTTTTAACTATAATTTCCCTATTACACTATTGAATCCTAGAATTTATTCCTTCTATATAATGGTATATGCCCATTAGCCAACTTCTTTTCATCTCCCCTCCCCCGACTCTTCCTAGCCTCTGCTAATCACCATTCTACTCTCTAAATCTGTAAGATCCACTTTTTAAAACTCCCATATATGAGTAAAAACATGCAATATTTATCTTTCTGTGCTTGGCTTATTTCATTTAACATAGTAACCTCCAGTTCCATTCATGTTGCTGCAAATAACAGGATTTCATTCATCTTTATGGCTGCATAATATTCCATTATATATATACACACACACAATATTTTCTTTATCTATTTATCTGTTGATGGACACTTAGGTTGGTTCCATATTTTGGCTACGTGAATAGTACTGCAATAAACATGGGAGTGCAAATATCTCTTCAATATACTGATTTATTTTCTTTTGGGTATATACCCAACAGTGAGATTGCTGAATAATATGGTAGTTCTATATTTAGTCTTGTGATGAACCTTTATACTCTTCTCCATAGTAGCTATACTAATTTACATTCCCACCAACAGTGTGTGAGTGTTCCCCTTTCTCTGCATCCTTGCCGGCACCTGTTATTTTGTCTCTTTGATAACATAGCCATTTTAACTGGGGTGAGATAATATCTCATTGTGGTTTTGATTTACATTTCCCTGATGATTAGTGATATTAAACATTTTTTCATATACCTTTTGGCCATGTATATATCTTCTATTGAAAGTATCCAAGTCTTTTGCCAGTTTTTGAATTGGTTTATTTGGTTTGGTTTTTTTTGTTTTGTTTGCTATTGAGTTCCTCAAATATTCTGGTTATTAATCCTTTATCAGATGAATAGTTTGCAAATATTTTCTAACATTCAATAGGTTGTCTCTTCACTTTGTTGACTGTTTCCATTGCTATGCAGAAGCTTTTTAGCTTGATGTAATCCCGTTTGTCTATTTTTGCTTTAGTTGCCAATGTCCCATAGTGTTTTCCCAGTGTTTTCTTCTAGTAGTTTCAGGACAAGTTAGTGAACCTAGAATCTTACATTTCCTCATCTGTTGATTGGGAACGATGTGAGCACATGCCTTTTAGATTTATTTAAAGATTAAAATAGACGGTTTATATAAAATTCTTTCAAAAGCATCTGGCACATAATGAATATCCAGTAAAGATGGATTTTGTTACAATTAGGATTATTTCATGTACCCAGACATTTCTGACCCTATCAGCTAGACTCTTAACGCTCCACATGACACCAGACTCTGTGTTTCTTAGGGCTATATCATCATAATCCTCAGAAAAAGATCCAATCTGTATTAAGAATATTGGAATTCTGAATATTCTGTTTGCACCAACATCATTTATTATTTCACATAGTTGCTTACAAATATCAAAATGTAGAGAAATTATAATTCTTTCAATTTATTGACAGGATGCTGTATATCTAGACTATCATTATCCCTAATGTTCAAATGAGGTATGATAGAAGTGTTAGCTAACATTTACTGAAAAGATCCTGTCAAATAGGCTGACAGATTTGGTCAGTTACAATAAGCTCAGATTCAGACAGTTTATGACTTACGTAGACAGCAAAGGGAACATCAACATGGTTTCAGCTCCCACTTCCCTCGTCTCACAGGATGACATCAAAACAAAATAGGCCAGAAGACAGACATCATTAGTAGTGGAGAATCCTGTTGCTGATGAGCCATTTCCATACTGCAACTAGGCAGTAGGCAGTTCTACAGCCTGCATCTGTACTCTAGGTGAGCGGAGGAAACAAGACGAAAAGTCCCATACCTCCTTTGGAACCAGGGAGGTGATAATAAACTGCCTCATGGCAGCCTCTCTAAAAATAGAGAAAAAGTGATAAATGGCCTTGTAGCAGCTGATCTCAAATACAAGCCTGTTTTTCCATGTTCCTGGAGGAAAACAGGGTGTTTCTACCCAGCCCTGAGCCAAACTGTGGTTGAACCTTGCCTATGTGGCCCGTATACAAATTTGTCAATGTGCTGACACAAAGCAGTTCCCCTACATATACTGTGTGCCATAAACAGTCTGATGTTTGCAACAGCCATTGGAGGCATATTTTATTATTCCTAGATTATAGAGTAACAAACAGGCTCAGAAGAGTGGAGAGTCTTGCCTCATGTCCCAAATTAATACAAGATAGCTGAAGATATATCTGATTCAAGGGCCCATTCCTTTTACCCTACACCAAACTGCCTTCAGTTTTACCAGTGTACAAGGTTGATATGTACTGTCATTCCAACTGGATTGTAGGATCTTTGAATACAGAGAGCAAGATTTTAAACTTCCCTTATACTTCTGGTTCCTAATTCATTGCTAAGCAAAGTAGGTATTCATGGAATAGTTGTTTGACTCATTCAGGGGGGATTCAATATTTAACACAGAGCCCACATGATGGTGTTTAATTACCTCTAATGACAAGTTGTTATACAATCTCTCTAACATGGGGGGTGGTTTGCTGATAATGGGGCAACAGGAAGAATAAACTGTGTGACTTGATAATGTTAATGATATTCCTTGTTCCTGAGAAAGAGAAACAGAGACACGGGAGACAGAAAGAGATTGACAGAAAGAGAGAAATGTTTCTATTGTAAATAAAATAACGTAACAGTTAAAGATTTGGTTATGGATTTAAAATATAGAGATTTGATTCCAGGCTCTATTATTTTTTGTTAAGTAACATTAGGTAATTTTCTTAAACTTATCTGTGATTCCCCATCTCTAAAATGTGGAAAAGAAAAGTATTTATCTAGTGAACATATTCTTTTGAGGATTAAATTTTATATGCATATGTGTGTATGTGTATAAACAGTAACTGGCACATAGTAAGTGCTCAGTAAAGATAAGTATTCCTGGGTCACAGGTTATCTTTTTTCCAAATCACCCAAAATTATAGCAGCATCTTCAGAACTATAGAGATGTGGTTCCAAATGTCTACTTCCTAATCTCATCATATTTGAGGCCTAAAGTCAACCTGACCTTAAGGGAAAGAGAATATTCTTAAAACTCTGTTTAAATGAGTTACCGACTAAATTGTGCCCTACCCCTAAATTTTATATGTTGAAGTCCTAACCCTCAGTACCTCATAATGTGACTATATTTGGAGATAGGACCTTTCAAAGAGGTAATAAAGTTAAAATGAGGCTGTAGGGTGGGCCCTAATCTGATCTGACTCATGTCCTTATAAGAAAAGGAAGTTCGAACACACTAAGAGACGCCAAGGATGTGCACACACAGAGGAAACAGGAAGGCACAGCAAGAAAGTGACTACCTGAAAGCCAAGGAGAGGACTCAGAAGAAACCAAACCTGTTAACACCTTGATCTTGAACTTCCAGCCTCCAGAACTGTGAGAAAATAAAGTTCTGTTGTTTAAGCCACCCAGTCTGCAATATTTCATTATGATAGTCCTAACTAATATGTTTTTGTCTTTCTAGACTGAGAGTAAGAAATGTGCCCGATTCATCTCTCTTATTCCAGTGCACAGTAAGTGCATTATAAATATCTGTTCACTGTACAGAGTCAATGAAGCAGAAGAGGAGAAGGGGCTACTATTTTCCTGAGCACTGAGTGTGGCAGAAGAACAGCAGGGTGGGGATAGGTTAAAAGTAGGGGGACTTAGCATCATACAGACCTGGATTTGAATCTCTACCCCAAACTTCATAGTTGAGGGGCCTGATCAAGCTCCTGTGTCCTCTTCCATGTAGTTAACTGACTCACAGGGCACACTCCGGGGTCAGGCTGCCTGGCTCATATCAGCTTCATTACTAACTTCCAACATGACCATAGGAAATTCTCTGAACCTCCCTGTGACTCATTGTCTTCATTCACAAATGAGATAATAATAGTTGCCATATCTTGGGGCTATTATGAGGGTTAAATGAAATGATTGCATATTTAAGTGCTTAGAACTGTTCCTAACTTTGTATAAGCAATGAATAAAATTTAGCTATTAAAATAAAGATACCTCAGGATTATTGGAAGTAACGATAGAAACTCAATAAATATTGGTAATTAATATTATAACTTATGGAAATTCCTATTTCATTTAATCCTTCTAACAATTGTGCAGTGTAGGCGATAATGTGGAGGATTGGATATTATGCATCCATACATGAAGTGGAATTTACACTGGCCTTAGAGTATAATAATACACTGAGTTTCAGTCCTGGTCATAAAGATTCAATTTCATCATTTGTCAAATGAGGGTGACCATAGCTATTTTGAAGATGTGCTGAGATATTTAAACTGGATAATGTATATAAACCTCCTAAGTCACAATATCTGGTATATCTTTACATTTCAATCATATGTCACAGTACAGGTACATGGCAAATGATGCTCTCAGTAATTTTTTAAAATAAATGAACTAGAGTATGATTTCCAAACATTTTGGTCTCAGAAACCTTTTTACACTCCTAAAATTTTTTGAGGGTGTAAAACTGCTTTTGTTTACGTGAATCATGTCAATTGATATTTGTCATATTAGAAATTAAAATCGAGAAATTTTCAAACACAGGAATATACAAATACATTCCATTTAATGTCACAGTGATAATGTCATCACAGGTTTTTATCTCTAGAAAATTCTGCTATACATTAGAGAGTCAACATAAGTAGAAAAGCCACCTTTTAGTATTATTATAAAAATAATTTTGACCTCACTAACCCCATGAGACGGCCTTGGGAACCCCTGACCTCGAGAGAAATGCTGCACATTGTGGGGAACTATAAATTCATGGAAATCCATCTGGCAAACTAAAGCTTTGACTTATAATTTGCCTTCTGGATTCACTGCTCTCTACTAAAAACTTTACCCTGTAATCAAAAGCTTCACTAATTAATGAAGGAAGCTTGAGGCCGTGGTAATTATGCAGACAGTTGGACCAACAAATCATAAATATTTATTGAACTAGGATGATAACCTAAGAAAATGAATAAAGTATGGGTGATGGAGTATGGGAAAAAGAGCAACATTCTTTGATCAGGCCCTCAACCAACTGGTGTAGCTGTGGTAGTCTTGTTTACCTCCCCCAAATGGCTGCAAGTTAATTTTGAGTGTGGTCTGAGCTTATAATTGTACACCTAGATTAAAAACTGCATAATTTTCTAATGCATGGATTTGACAAGGCTCTAGATAGACAATGAATGTACAAAAACACCCTAGGTGTGATTCTGAGACTCCCAGAGACATGCATAAATCGATTAGAGGATAATTGCGTTAAAATTAATGTTTAGAAGTTTTAAATTTAATTGCTTTCTGGAGAGGGTGGCTTCTCCAAAAGAAAAATAATTTACCTATTTATTTAGAAACAGATTTTCATTACTACAACTATAAATGATTCCCCTTTTGAAGTGAGCATTAATATTTATAGTTGTTCAGGTGGCATAGAATATACATGAGGCTTTTTAAAATATGTTGTTTCCTGCCTTGGCATGTGTTGCAGCTATGAGGTTGTTGATGACAATTAACAAGCCCCAAAATAGTATTTAGAAAACTAGTAGATAATTGGTTTTATGTTTGCTGTACTATAGCTGATGCTATAACTAAATATAGACCTAGTTCAACTTCTAATTTTGAAAAATTTCAAACTTACAGAAAATTTGAAAGAATTGAAAGAAGACTAAAATGAATACTCAAAGACAAATGTTAATATTCTTCCACATTCACATGCACACACTCTATCTCACCTGCTTATATCTATCATCCATCAATTATCTGTCTAAACTTTATGCTGAAGCAATTGAAAGAAAAAAATGCAGATATTATGATACTTCATTCCTAAGTACTTCAGCATTCATTTCTTTAAAAATAAGGATATTTTCCTACAAAACCACATTACTATTAGCAAACTTAAGAAAATTAACATTAATTCAATGTTATATAAATAAGCCTATTCTTAATTTTCTCAAATGTTCCCAAAATGCCTTTAATAGACCTTTTTTCTCAATGCAAGATTCAATCATTCAATCTTTTGGCTATATGCCTCTTTTGTCCTTTTTAAAATATCTAGAACAAATATTCTAACCTTTTTTTTTTTTTTGTCACATTTTGTGTCTTTGCCTCTCCCTAGCATGGGTTAGTGGTATGCCTCTCCCCTCCACAATGCTCACCACATCCATCAGATGTGGGTCTACCCCACAACCCCTGGATCCCTGGTGAATACCACCACCATGTGTGCTCCATAGTGTTAATCAGTCAGTACCAATTTGATGGCAAGCACAAGTGGGGCCAATTCTTGCGGTCTTGTGTCACCTCACTTCGAATAATGGGTTCAAGCTAAATCCAGCATAATATAAGTGGTGCTAGCTCACTGTCGTTTCTTAAAATTGAGTAAATATTTCATTGTAAACATAAAGAAGACAGAATAATGGCCAAAAAACATATAAAAAAATGTTCAACATCTCTAATCATTAGAGAAATGCAAATCAAAACCACAATGAGATACCACCTAACACCAGAGAGACTGGCCTCTATCAAAAAATCCCAAAACAACAAATGCTGGCGAGGATGTGGAGAGACAGGAATACTCTTACACTGCTGGTGGGACTGCAAATTAGTGCAACCTCTGTGGAAAAGAATTTGGAGATTCCTCAAAGAGTTAAAATAGAATTACCATTCAATCCAGCAATAGCATTATTCGGCATCTACCCAAAAGAGCATAAGAAATTCTATGATAAAGACATCTGCACACGAATGTTTATGGCAGCACAGTTCACCACTGCTAGGTCGTGGAAACAACCCAAGTGCCTGTCAATTCATGAGTGGATTATTAAAAATTGGTATATGTTTACACTGGAATATTAGTCAATTTTAAGAAATGACAGTGAGCTAGCACCGCTTATATTATCCTGGATTAAGCTTAAGCCCATTATTCAAAGTGAGGTGACACAAGACTCAAAGAATGGACCCCACTTGTACTCGCCATCAAATTGGTACTGACTGATTAACACTATGGGGCTCAAATGGTGGTGGTGTTCACGAGGGATTCAGGGCGTGTTCACTAGGGATTCAGGGCGTGGGGGGTAGACCCACGTCTGAGCGATGTGGTGGGCACTGTGGAGGGGAGGGGCATGAAAAGTAGTTGGGGAAGGGAATTAGGGGTCTCAATAGGGGGAAGGAAATCCTCTAAAACTGATTTATGTGATTAACTGTACATCTTGGTAAATTCACTAATAATCATTTTATTGTACACTTAAAATGGAGTAAAGGCATGATATGTAAAGTGTACTTCAATAAAGAAGAATAAAAAGTAAAATATTCTCTTTATACAAACATCAAACATTATAGAACTATAAAAGGAAATAAACCATCAATAGTTTTAGAGCATATTTTCCCAAATTAAAAAGAATTCTCTAAAAAAAAATATGGAAAACTGAAATAGAATTGCTTTACAAAAACCTGAATTTCAAATCTGATTATGTAAGAAATATATATAAAGTTTGTTACACTCAATCAGATGCCTTTTATTCATTCTATCAATAAAGAATAATAATTATTTTGTTGCCATTGTTGTTTTTGAGATGAAGTCTTACTATGTTGCCCAGGCTGGTATGGAACTCCTGGGTGCAAGCGATCCTTGCCCCCCAGCCTCCCAAAGAGCTGGGACTACAGGCACATGCCACCATGCCTGACTGATAATAAATCCTTACTGCAGTTCTACCACTGTAACAGATACAAAGACAAGAGATACATGAAACAAAGAATGATTCAAGCCTCCCAAGTAGCTGGGGCGCCTGGGGACCACCACATGTGGCTAATTTTTTCTGTTTTTAGTTGAGATGGGGTCTCACTCTTGCTCAGGCTGGTCTCAGTCTCCTGACCTCAAGTGATCCTCCAGCCTTGGCCTCTGAGAATGCTAGGATTACAGACAAGAGCCATGAAGCTTGGCCATAAAAGGCTTTTGAGAAAAGCAAATAGCAAATATACCACTTCTGAGGTCTCTAAAATCCAGTTATCTCACTATACCTAAGGTTCTAATAAAAAGATAGTATTCTAATCTGACATGAATGCAGAGTCTACTGGCCACTGTTGATGCCCACTCAAGAAAAAAACATACCTTGCCATACATGGTCTTAAAAGCTGTTTTAATTTTTTGCTTCTGATCATTAGAACAGTTGGCCACAACATCCACAATTGCTTGCTCGTCTGTCCCTGGAAGAATCATACATTTCTTTTCTTTTTTTTTTTTTTGAGGCAGAGTCTTGCTCTAGTGCCCTGACTAGAGTACAGTGGTGTGATCATGACTCACTGCAACCTCCAACTCCTGGGCTCAAGCAATCCTCCTGCCTCAGCCTCCAGAGTAGCTAGGACTACAGGCATGTGCCACCACACCCGGCTAATTTTTTCTATTTTTAGTATAGACAGAGTCTCACTCTTGCTTAGGCTGGTCTCAAACTCCTGAGCTCAAGTGATCCTTCCACTTAAGTCTCCCAGAGTGCTAGGATTATAGGTGTGGGCCACCACACCCAGCCTCAGACATGTTTAAGTAAGGACAAAGTCTATGCTGGGTGCTCCTTGGGGTTATCTCTTAGAATGCTTACAAGGTGCTAGGCCTTAGATTATACTGAGGTGTGTGCACCAAGGCTGACACACAAACTTGGTTTATGATATAAGGTTTTATAACCAGCTCCATAAACAAGAAAACTTTTTTTATACATTTTTTGTAGTTCTCTCATGCTTCAAGTTCCCAGGCCAGTAAGATTTGCTGATCAGAACTTGGTAACTTTCTGTTGCACGGACGCATTCCCTTTTGTGTTTCTTTCCCAGCCTTTTCAAGCCTTACACCACTTGTTTGTCCAGAGAAGACAAGATAAGTGATGCCCCTCCACAGACTGTAACCTAAGACCTCCTGAGCAGCCTACTCCCTGCATACTGCCTACACATAAGGCTGAAAGAATGACCAATATTAATGCCTGGCTCATTATACTACTAAAATCCCCACCCTGGGAGGGACTTATCCCCCATTTTTTCATCATGGGATCTAGGTACTAGCATGATTTCTCACTGTACTTGCATGCCCTGCACTCCGTCCCAAACATGTAATGATGCTCACTCCCTTCATGCATTATTCATTTCACCTCCAGAAACACCCCTGACTATGTGGATTGGGAACACAGATTTGAGATAGTTCATACCTCCGCCTCACAGTAGACACGTCCACTGTAATAAATCCTTTCTTGACAATCTTCCTTGTCTCAGTAATTGGCTTTCTGTGCAGCAAGCAAGAGAGAAGCCCCCCTTGTGGGTTTGTTAACAGTTCATTTTTACTTTAGAATTAATCACTTAAACTTATTATTAATACAAAAGAAAAAAATCTGTTTTCCTTACCAAAACCCTTCATTGCTTTATGGAGAATTTCTGCAGCTCTCATAGCATCGAAGTTGGCAGCTGGTCTGACTGTTCCTTGAGTGCCCTGAGTCATCGCAGCAGGCTGAGAACAAAAGGCATAAAATGCACGTCAGGACTTCCAATAAGTTTCCAATAAAGAAACTTAAAGACTTCCCCAGACGTCACTCTTAGGAAAGAAGGCTAGTGTTTGGGTTTTAGGGCAAGGATATAAGCATTGTATTACCAGGGCTCATTCTCGAACAGATAGGAAAGACCTATACCCCTTCAGACAGATTTTTCTCCTGCTAACAGATAGCCAGACACTAAACTTGCAGGAGAAAAGATGGTCAAACCTGTGAAATTAAAGTTATAAATCTTATCTTTCAGTAGCTGTATAGTACTAGACAAGTTTCTCAACCTCTCTAAAGCTCAAATTCCTCAAATCAGGAAAGTGAGCAAAAAAAAAAAAAAAAAAATCACTAAGGTGTTTCTCTTCCAATACTGTAATCCTTCTTCTACTCCAGGCTAAAACAAGCTTGAAAATGCTAGATCTTTATAAATATACAGTATCAAAGTCAGTAAGAAAATCAAGACAAATGTAACCATACAGGTACACTGCTTATGTTTCTAGTAACTTGAATAGGATTTAAAAAAATTAACAAGGCAATTTAAGAATAAAACAGTATTAAGTTAAGGAGCTATACAGAGATAGGGTAAAGATTTGATATATGAAATCAGAAAAGTTTCCCAGTGGGGCTACTAAGAAATCAATTCAAGACTTAACTGGCTTCCATGTTTAAAGCCCTGCCAATTACTACAGGGACATAAAGATAAAACAGATACATCTGAGCCCTAAAGGAAGTAGTGACAAATAAATATATGAGAAATCAGAAACAACTGAAAGCACATATAAGGTACTTAGTGATCAGTGAACATTAGAAAACCTTACTTCACTGCTATAATCCAAAGAAACAGGAGAGAAAACAGGATAGGAAGGAAAGGACTCTGTATTGATCTGAAAGAAGAGTGGAAAGTATAAAGGTAAAAGTGGAAAACAAAAACCACCCTTCATAAACCACTGCCAGAAATACCAATCAACAAA
>CAUYRT010064128.1:0-13263 GCA_963574885.1 Lepilemur ruficaudatus | reverse complement strand
TCCATTGTCATTAAGTTCAAAGACTTTTTTGATTTCCATCTTGATTTCCTCATTTATGAAGTGATCGTTCAGCAGAAGGTTGTTTAATTTCCACGTTTTTGTGTAGAAATGTGAGTTTCTATTAAGGTTGATTTCTACTTTTATTCCACTGTGTTCTGAGAGAATACATGGTATAATTTCTATTTTTTTAAATTTTTTGAGACTTGCTTTGTGTCCTAGAATATAGTCAATCTTAGAGAATGTCTCATGAGCTGATGAGAAGAATGTGTATTCAGTGGATTTTGGGTAGAATGTCCTGTAAATGTCAGTCAGGCCCATTTGTTCTAGAGTTTTGTTTAAGTCCATTATTTATTTATTACTTTTCTATTTGGAGGATCTGTCCTGTGCAGTCAGCGGGGTGTTGAAATCTCTGGCTATTATGGAGTTGCTCTTTATCAATTTGCTTAGATCAAGTAGAGTTTGCTTTATAAATCTGGGTGCACCTAAGTTGGGTGCATATATGTTTAAAATTATTATGTCTTCTTGTTGGACTGTACCCTTTACCATTATATAATGACTTGCTTTGTCTTTCATTACTTTTGTTGGTTTAAAAACTAGGTTACCTGAAATCAAAGCTGCCATGCCAGCCTTCTTTTGGTTTCCGTTTTCTTGAAATACTGATCTCCACCCCTTTGCCTTTAGTCTATATGCATCCTTGCAGGTTAGGTGAGTTTCCTGAAAATAGCAGATACTTGGCTTGTATTTTTTTATCCATTCAGCCAGCCTATGTCTCTTGAGTGGGAAGTTTAAGGCATTCACATTTATTGCGAGAACTGATAGGTGGGGCAAATTTCTGATCATCCTGTTGGGTTCGACTTTGTTACTTTGTTTTCTCTCTTGAGCCATTGTGGTATCTGGCCTTTAACCTTTAGCATTTGAGAGGTTTTACATTCGTGAATGTTTGTTATGCTGATCCGTGTGTAACACTGTTTTGAGTACTTCTTGGAGGACTGGTCTTGTCTTGGTGAATTCCCTCAGTCTTTGCTTATCTGAGAATGTCTTTATTTCTCCTTCATATACAAAACTTAGTTTTGTAGGGTACAAGATTCTAGGCTGGGCATTATTCTGTTTCAGAAGAGTGAGAATGGGGCCCCAGTCTCTCCTTGCTTGTAAGGTTTCAGTTGAGAAGTCTGGTGTTATTCAGATTGGCTTTCCTTTGTATGTTACTTGCTTCTTTCACCTTACAGCTTGTAGAGGGGCCTCTTTAGTTGATATTTTGTTCAGTCTGATGACTGCATGTCATGGTGTCTTCCTGTTTGCATTGAATCTCCCGGGGGTCTTTTAAGCTTCTTATACTTGGGTATTTAGATTTTTAGCAAAGCCTGGGAAATTTTCCTCTATTATATCTTCAAATAGCTTATCCAACCCTTGTGTGTTTTCTTCTTCCCCTTCCTGAATCCCCATAACCCTCATGTTAGGTTTCTTCACATAATCTCACATTTCTTGTAGGCTTTGCTCTTTTCTTTTATTTCTCTGCTCTATCTCTGTGACTGACTTATTTAATTAGAAGATGTTATCTTTAATTTCTGAGATTCTTTCTTCTGTTAGATCCACCCTGTTCTTGAGGATTTCCACTGTGTTTCATAGTTCCCGGAATAGATTCTTCATTTCCAGGAGTTCTGTTTGATTTTTAATATTTCAATTTCTTTAGTGAATTTTTCTTCCATGTCCTCAATTTTTTTTTTTGTGGTTTCTTTGTGTTGGTTATCCATTATTTCTTGCATGTCATTGAGTTTTCTTACAATCCATGTTTGAAATTCTTCTTCTGTCATTTTCGTGTTCTGACTTTGGTTAACGTCCATTTCTAAAGAGAGTTGGTGTTCCTCTTTGGGGATGTGCTTTCCATTTGATTCTTCATATTTCCAAAGTTCTTTCACTGGTTCCTTCCCATCTAGATCAGTTGTTGATTCTTATCTTTAGATTTTTATTTGGATAATTACACACCCTGTTTAGTCTCTGAGCCAGTAATTGGTGTTTGTGGGTGTGATTCCACCACACCCTGGATGATGAGTCAGTAGATGCAGTAAAAGTGTGTGAAGAGTGACCTCCCTGTCAGTAGGTTGTGCTTGCTGGGAGGAGCAGGCTACAGTGTTGTTTTAGGGTCCTGTAACGAAACGAGCTCTTGTTCCTCTGGAGAGGCACTCTTGTGCCTCACATGGTGGGTGGAGCCATGGGACTTCCAGGTGTGTTCTTATTCTCCACCTCAGTGGGGGCAGGTCCGGGAGTGAGTCTGGGTGGAGCTAGGTTGGGTAAGCCTGCCCTCAAGCACCACAAATGCTGTAAGCAGAGGTCAAAGGTCTGTTCCCTGCTTCTGGGCAAAGCTGTCAGGGAGAGGCTGAAATGGCCCTACTCAGCCAAAAAGGCTGTGTTTGGGGGTGGGGCTGTCTGAGAGCAGCAGTCTGGAGCAGGCCTTGCTCCTTTCCGCCTTCCCCTGCTCTGTGGCTTCTCCTGGGCCTCTACCAGCAGGCAGGACCTCATGCCAGTGGGTCTCCCCGGTTGTGATGCGGGGCCGGGAGTTTTCCTGCCCAGGATGGCAGCCTGGGCTGAGTACATGGCTCTCCCATGGGGGTAGGGTTGCCCCTTAAGCACGCTGGTCTTCCCCTGAAGGCACATGCACCTTAGTACGCTGGTTCACAAATATCCCTTCTGTGCCCCCGGGCAATGCGATATGCGATCGAGACCTGGGTGTATGGGATCTGGTCTCCAGGTCTGACCCCTGGGCCCTGGAGTTCAATCTCTGACCCCTCCAGGGAGAGGAGTGCTGGTCCTAAGTCACCCATGGAGTGCCCAAGCTGGATCAATGTCTTTCTGCCTCATGATCTGCCCTGTTCTCCTAAAGTCACCAGGCCAGTAGCACCTTGGAGGGCTTGCAGGTGGGGAGCTTACAGTCTGAGTACTCCTTAGTCTGCTAAGGAGGGCCCAAGAAGAAAGTTCTCGTTCCCTGGAGATGCCTCCGGGTGGTGGCTAAATTGTCTCTTTCAGCAGCTGCAGATAGGGAAGGGGGAGGGGAGAATGAGGCAACATGGTGCCTGCCGATGGGCTCAGGTCTGTGCACAGGGAGGTGCCCCGAGGGAGCTGGGAGCCTGGTGCCCTTTCTGCAAGAGGCTCACCGCTCACTGGCAGCAGCCGTCTCTGGGCTGGTGTCGGCGGGTCTCTCCAACTGCCTCGGAGCCCACCCGCAGTCCGAGGTGCAAGGGAGGGGAAATTTAACTGCTCCACCTACCCTTGTTGCTGGTCTCCAAGCCTCTCAGGGGCCTTTCTCCTTCCAGTTCTCATCCGCAACTTCTCCCCGTGGAGTCTCCTGTAGTCTCGAGTACTCTTCTTTCCCACTCTCGTCCAATGTAAGTTTGTCTGCTTGTTTATTTTTTTCACTTTCTTCTAAAATCTGTCTTTTTTGCAGAGACAGTCTGGCTGGCGGTTTTTCTCATCCACCATCTTGTATTGGTATCGGACAATGTGAATTTTAATTTTTCCTTTATGTTCTTAGTAAAACATTTTCTTGGGGTGCAAGAAATTATATGATGGAAGAATAATTATGAAAGAAAGCCAAAAAGATTTTAAATAGGAACAACACATAGGAAAGATGTGCACAGTGGGATATTAATATGTATTGTAAAGGGTTTAAAAATAAGGGTGATGTAAGTTGAACTATATAGATGGAACATTTAGAGTGATCACATACAAACCTAAGCAGATGTCCATGCCTGTGGTCCCATGTACTTGAGAGGCTGAGGCAGGAGGATGGCTTGAGCCCAGGAGTTTCAGACCAGCCTCAGCAACATTCTAAAAAAAAAAAAGAAACAAAAACAAAACAAAAATTCCCCTTTTTAATTGAATTAGGGACCATCTTACATCTTCCGCTGGTGTGATTCTTCTTAACTAACTATATCTGCAACAACCCTATTTCCAAATAAGGCCACATTCTGAGGAACTGGGGAGTTTGGATTTCAATGTGTGAATTTTTAGGGGACATAATTCAACCCATAACAACTTGGAAGTCTTTGTGGTGGATCAAAAGTTGAATAAGAGTCAGTTTCTTTCTTTCTTTCCTGCCCTTCCTTCCTTCCTTCCTTCCTTCCTTCCTTCCTTCCTTCCTTCCTTCCTTCCTTCCTTCCTTCCTTTCTGAGTCTCACTCTCTTGCCTGGGCTAGAGTTCCATGGCGTCAGCCTAGCTCACAGCAACCTCAAATTCCTAGGCTCAAGTGATCCTCCTGCCTCAGCCTCCTGAGTAGCTGGGACTACAGACATGCACCACCATGCCCGGTTAATTTTTTTTTCTATATATTTTTAGTTGTCCAGCTAATTTCTTTCCATTTTTGGTACAGATTGGGTCTCACTCTTGCTCAGGCTGGTCTTGAACTCCTGAGCTCAAAAAATCCACCTGCCTCAGCCTCCCAGAGTGCTAGGATTACAGGCGTGAGCCACCGTGCCTGGCCAAGAGTCAGTTTCTTACGAGATGTTTATTTATTTCTTGTTTGGGAATAGAATCATTAGATGCAACCATCACTCTTAAAATTATAATGCAAGGCTGGATATGAGTAAATTTTAGACTAAGAGCACTGTGTTTGGGGCACTTGAGGCAACACTCATTATGACTGCAGAAGGACAGTGTGAATTCCAGGAGTCTTAGGGATTGCAGGAACACATGTAGATTTCCATGCCTTCAACTGGTTAGTGAGTTAGTTCACCTGAAACACTTGATATCTTGTTTGCTTATTTTTATCTTCCCACTGTCAAGCATAGCCATAAAGTCCCTGGCAAATGGGTCAATAAACATTGAGTTGAATTACCAATCAATGCTAAGATTTATTTATTTGTTTGAAACGTGTCTCACAATAGTATATATCATTTAATCGTTAGTGTTTCCTTCTCTTAATAGCAAATATAGTAATGATGTGTCCTACAACCAGGAGCTTCTTAGATTTGATGGAATAAGATATTTGCACAAAATTTACCTAAGAAATTGCTATACTTTCTACATGTACAGCATAGTTTAGCTAAAACATCTAAAACTGATTTTTAGTGCTCCTTCAGTTTTTTTTTTTTTTTTTTTTTTTTTGCAGGAGAGTTCTGTATTCCTCAAAGATTCCTCAAAAATAATATTGCCAATGTTGCTACAACCTCTATGTATTAGTCTGCTTGGGCTGCCATAGCAATATACCCCAGACTGGGGGGCTTAAACAATAGACATTATTTTCTCATAGTTCTAAAGGTTGGACGTCCAAAATCAAGGTGCCAGCAGGATTGGTTTCTGTTAAGGCCTTGCTTCCTGGCTTGCAGATGGCCACCTTCTCACTGTGAGCTCACATGGATGTGGCCCTTCCTCTGTGTGCATGTATGGAGTCAGATCTTTGATGTCTCTTTCTCTTCTTATAAGGCCACCAGTCCTGTTTGATTAGGGCCCCACCCTTATAATGTCATTTATTCTTAATTTCCTCCTTAAAGGCCCTATCTCTAAATACAGATACGTTGGGGAATAGTGGTTCAACATATGAATTTGGGGAGGGAACACAACTCAGTCCATAACATTCTGGTTATAACTGCAATTTTCTAACAAAGATTTAGCTGCCTTGGGCTCAGAAGCATGTCTGAGAGTGAGCTGGTCTCTGGGTTTGAACTGGGGTCTTCACTGGGAAACAACCCTTCATCCTTTATCACCTCTTTACAGCATGTTCCTAGAAAGCGATGTTTCTTGCTTCACTTTGTTATGCACCAGGTGCTGATTGTGGAGGACATCTTATTCCTCCACCCTGTTAGGTCTTAGCGATTAGGTATCCATTATCAATCCTCATGGCTTCCTTCACCCGCTTCCTACAGGTCCTCCCAGGGTGTTGCTATGCTCTTTGCTGCTCCCATCAAACAGTATTATATTCTGACTGGGATGGGGGTGCTCCATACTGAGTTTTTTTTGTTTTGTTTTGCCTTTTTTTTTTTTTTTTGGTGTTTGTTTGTTTGGTTTCTTAAGACAAGGTCTCACTGTGTTTCCCAGGCTGGACTCAAACTCCTGGGCTCAAAGGATCCTCCTGCCTCAGTCTCCCGAGTAGCTGGGACTACAGGTACATACCACCATGCCCAGCCATGCTGAGCTTTAACACCGGCCCTGTGTTCACGAGTCATCTTTGGGCACAAGCGAGGCTGAAGGAGAACACATCTGCTGAAGAAATAGGCACATGACTTGATGACACTCACCTAGACACCCACTTCCTCCAGGAAGGACTTCCCATGGCCAGCGCAGAGTCGGGGGTCTGGGCTCTTTCTGGTTCCCTTTCAGTGTCTCCATAACCTGTACTGAAGGCTGCAGAAGGCTAGGGCTGGGGAGAGATGCCTTTTCTCTTTATCTGATTTTCCTTTTCAAATTTGCTTTCACACAGAAGACTTTTCCCAATCTTTCTAGCTCTTGGTATCAGATTTCCTCACCATGAGGCCTTTGTATACAAGGGGAAAGAATGGAAGCTAACATTTTTGGAGCACTCACAACACATGGTGGGTGTTTTTATATATTACCTTACTTAATTCTCATGTAGCCCATTTTATGGTGAGGTTCAGAGGTGCCCAAAGGTTAGGTAACATCCTAAGGTCACCAGGGAGTACTTGGCCAAGATCTAAACGCAACTCCAAACTGCATCAAAGATTAAAATCAGGTTACAGTCCTGGACACACTGTGTATTTCATGCTTCCTGAGATCATGGAATATCATTAGTGAAGGATAGTGTGCAAGGTAATGAAACCACCCTTTATAAAATGAATGAAGGGCTGCAAGGTGGGAACTTTGGCAGGGGCCTGAACTCTGCAAAGGTATAGGCATAGTTAAAAAATAATCAGCCATTGTTCCCTAGCTTGCTTTCCTATAACTGCTTAGCTACTCGGGAGTCATGTAACTGATGGGTATAAGCTTTGTAGCTTTCTTAATCGCTTCTATAGAGAACATCACTATTGTAAAACCTAAGACTGGTCTTTGAACTATTTTCCAGACTCTGCATTTGGGTGGACCCACTGACACCAAGTGGACCAGGGGCCATACTTAGGAACTATCTCAACAGGTCCTGTGACTCTCCACTTGGGATTGACTCAGCACAAGACAATTTCTGCTTCCCAACCCTATGAGTTCATCCCCAGCCAATCAACAGATCCGATTTCCTAGCCCTTTGTCTGCCAAACTATCTTTAAAAACCCTAGCCCCAAATTTCTCCACCAGGTGGATTTGAGAAATTTCTTCTGCCTCCTCACTCAGTGCCCTGTGATACTGAACTCTTTCTCCACTGCAACTCTGGTTGTCTCAGCCTATCGGCTTCCTTCTGTGCAGGGGCAGTATAACCTGGTTGGGCGGTAGCAGCAGTGCACGTGAAAATAGTTGTCCACTGTGAAATACTTTATTTCGAAAGCAGGAGTAATGGCAAAAAGAATCATTTTTGCAGCCAACCTTCCCTCTGAGGAGAAATCTTAGTAGCTGGTTCACTTGGTTCACTAAAGGCAGATTAATTGACACTTTGCAGCTGAGGGCCCATGCAGTCATGGGAGGCAGCGGTTTCTCTCTGCAGGCAGGAAGCCCCAGCAAGGCCCAAAGCGCAGCATTCAGGCTTTGCAGCGTTCGGCACTTCCTCCGCCTCCACCGAAGGCTGCAAATCTCGGTGTGCTGAGCGCGCCCCCTACTGCCCAGCAACTTCCTCAAGAATGGAGCGTAAAGACCTTAACCCCGATGGGACCACGTACTTTTGGATTTCAAACCCAACCTCAAGGTTATTGTTTAAGGAAGTCGGCATATTTTTTTAAATAAATGATTGTATTGGTAGATATTCAGAATGCTCCAAAGAAAACTGGAGACTTACCTACAGCGATTCATTCACTTTAAGCCCCATAAAGTATTAATTTAATAATACAAATAACATGCTCATCACTCTTTGAAGGATGGCAATGAGAAAACTTGAAAAACAATGATCTAGCAGTTACTGGCTGAACTACATTCTAAGAAACGTTAAGATAAAAGGTGGAAATTCAAAAATTCTAGTTTACCCCTTTGGAGGTAACCCTGATTCACACTACAATTGGATCTTTGTTTTACAAAAGGCTTCCTCACAGGCCAGGCCCAACTGCCAATTATTCTAACCCTAGCAGAGCTTTGAGATCTGGGGAATGGGAGGGGTTTGTGGGGTACATGGGCACCGGGGAAGAGCACATTATCTTGAGATTTCTCTAGGATTAAGTACACAGCCTCTGAGTTACATCTGATATACATACCAAATTATATAAATGGTGGAATTGCCTGACACTTAATATGATTATTTGCACATACAAAGTATGACATTAATTCCTGCGGTGAAGCACTCTATAGTCTCTTCATACTAATGTGTCCATTTAAAGGGAATCCTGCTTGCTATGCACACATTTTTTCAAAGACTCTGTTGGGGAATTTCAATACTAAGTTAATTCTTCTTAACAAGCAACAAAAAAGAAAGCAACTAAATTCAATGAAATCCCTGTTACATCCCTTCCCCCATAATTCTTTTTCTTTACTTTGCTGAGAGTTCCATCTGGTATTCCCTCTCCTAACCCGGAGGGCTATTTGATGTTTGTCCTCTCAACTATATAAGCAGGTTCATAATATCTCTTGATATAGAGAAAATGGAAGACTTTATATTATAAAATTTACTTACATTAAACATTCAAACATGGAAAAACATTGTTGAGCAACAGGAGTGAGCTAAGATAGCTGTTGTGAATTCTGTGTACTCAAAATGAAACAAAACGTACATTAGATGCCCGGCTGGGTAAATGAAGACCATTCAAAACCACATGGCTGCCTTTCCTCAGGGTTGCCTGGGAATTATAATAGATTCCCAGGCAAGAACCCCTTGACCCTGTGTTCCTTCCTTCACAGAGGTTGCTCCACTGCCTTTTAGAGCTGAAAGCCGCGGGGAGCAGGAAGGGCGGAGCTGGTCAGGGTTTGACTCAGCGGCTGCTGGCAAGGTCCTGAACGTTCTAGCTCAAGGACTGATCAGGGTTAAAAATAAAATGTGACACTTGAGTGGGCTTTGTGAGGAGTAGCTATTATAGGGCTTACTTTACAAAGCAACAGCTGACAGCTGCAGCCCAGCATGTCCCAAAAGTTCTTGCTAAGACAGAAAGCTCCTACTATATCACTTTAAGGCTACGGTTCACGACCCCTGGCTGCAGACCGGCACCAGTCCTTGGCCTGTTAGGGACTGGCTGCACAGCAGGAGGTGAGTGGTAGCAGGCAAGCAAAGCTTCATCTGTATTTACAGCCGCTCCCCATCGATGCATCACACACTGCAGAAGCTCCACCTCCTGTCAGATCAGCTGCGGCATTTGATTCTCATAGGAGCGTGAACCCCTCTGTAAATGCCCATGTGAGGATCTAGGCTGCGTGCTCCTTATGAGAATCTAATGCCTGATGATCTGAGGTGGAGCTGAGGTGGTGATACTAGCTCTAGGGAGTGGCTGAAAATACAGATTATCATTAGCAGAGAGGTTTGACTGCACAATAAATGTAATGCTTTTGAATCATCCTGAAACCATTCCCCCCGACCCCCGGTCTATGGAAAAATTGTCTTCCATGAAAGCAGTCCCTGGTGCCAAAAAGGTTGGGGACCACTGCTTTAAGGGGTTGTAGTGGTTACATTCTCACTTAAAAAGATTTCCTTCTGCAACAATTATATGTGAGGATTAGAGGATATTGCAAAAGTTCCACAAAACATTTTATTCATGCCCACTTAAAAGCTAAACCCACTAAGTCTACTTCCTGCCTCTTTTCTCGAACATCTATAGAGTGCCCGCCATGTGGCAGGCACAGCACTGGGTGCTGGCAATTCAAAGGTGAATGAGTCACATGAGCTTTTCCCTCATGGAAAAGCTGGTGGAGGTTGTGGCATAGCCTGTGCTCAGTCCTGGGTCTCAGTCTTTTGATGACCAATTCCTGCTTGGGCTCTTGTATCCAAGAGCCACGGAGCGTGGGCAGAGTCTAACAAAGGACAGGCCCCCTCTGCTTCTCTCTCTTCACAAGTGAATGCCGCACATTTTATGCTAGAACTCTATTTATTTAGCACCTAGCAGATGGTAAGAGAATTCTGGGTGCTTTTTCTTGTCTGTTTTGGTTGGGAGCACATTTCTAAACATGACAAATGTAAACAGATCATTTGGAGAGATGAGGAAATATAGGAAAGAAGGAGAAGACCATTCTTCCCCCTCTCACCGAAAAATAGGCATTTTTCATAGAAATTAGATATTATCATAATAATCTTTAAAAAATATTTTAATGTGGAAAAATGCATAAAAGTCAAGAGACTAGTCTAATAAATTCCTTTGTGCCCTTTGTCCAGTTTCAACAATTATCAGCTGATGGCCTGATCTTGTTTTACACACATCCCTTCTCCTGTATTATTTTGAAGCAAATTTTATATAGTGTTTTATCTGTAAATATTTCAATATGTACTTCTAATAGGTAAGGACTCCTTTGAAAAAGTAACAAGACAATAAATCCACCTAACACTGGCAAGAATTCTTTAATATTGTAAACGATCTAGTCAGCATTTAAATTTCCAATTGTCTCATAAATGCATATGTGCATTTTTTATAGCTTTTTGTTTGAATTAAGATACAGATCACCCAGACTTCACCACTTTATAATGTATACATGTAATGGAATTCAACTTGCACCCCCAAAATCTATTAAAATAAGAAAAAAGGAAAAGATAAGATACAACTTAGCCATACATATAACTGGTTACTTTGTATCTTAATCTTTTTTATTCCATAGATTCTCCCTCCATATCCCTTTCTCTTTTGTTACCCTTGCACTCTGCTGAAAAACTGTACTTTGTCCCATAGATCTTGCCATTGGATTCCTGTGTAACAGTGCCCTTTATCCTCTGTTTTCTATACATTAGTATAGTCATGTGATGCATAAAGATGTTTTGGTCAATGATGGTCCACACAGTGGACCCCAACAGCAGTGGTCCCCAACCTTTTTGGCACCAGGGACTGGTTTCATAGAAGACAACTTTTTCCAGGAAAGGAGTGGGGAAGGCGGAGCTCAGGCGGTGATACGAGCGATGGGAAGCAGCTGTAAATACAGATGAAGCTTCGCTTACTTGTTGCTGCTCTCTTCCTGCTGTGTGACCCCCTTGGGTTCCTAAGTTTCATGGAAGACAATTTTTCCACGGGCCAGGTGGGGAAGGGGGAGCGGTGGAGCTCTGTGGCCCTGTCTGTGGCCCAGGGATTGGGGACTGCAGACATGTAGGACAGTGGTCCCATAAGATTATAATGGATCTGAAAAAGTCTTATTGCCTAGTGACGTAGCCATTATAACGTTGTAGCACAACACATGACCTTTTCTATGTTTAGGTATGTTTAGATACACAAACAGCCTTGTGTTACACTCGACTACAGTATTCGGTGCAGTAACATGCTTGACAGGTTTGTAGCCAAGGAGCAAGCAATAGGCTATATAACATATAGCCTAGCTGTGTAGTAAGCTATACCATCTAGATTTGGGTAATTACACTCTATGATGTTCCCACAGCAATGAAATCACCTAACGATGCATTTCTCAGAAGGGTATTATCCCTGTTGTTAAGGGATGCATGACTGTAGTTGGTGTAACTGAACTAAACTGGGTTCCACTTGCCCAGTACAGTAAAGCCAGACACTGATGCTGAGATTTGCAGCAAGAGAAAAAAATCTTTCATTGAATGATGCATAGCAAGGAGAATGAAGATGGAATGAAGATGGAGTTGAACTTTCCAATGGCTTACAATTAGGGATTTTTGAAGGCAGGGGTTCATTTCAGGAAAACAAAAGTTGCAGACAAAATTGTAAATCAATACATGGAGGTTGTACATTGGTTTGGTCCAAAAAGGACATTTTGAAGTGGGGGCTTATAGGTCATAGGTGGATTCAGAGATTCTCTGATTAGCATTGGTTGAGGAAGCAAGGCCTTGTCTATGAACTTGGGGTCAGTGGAAAGGAAGATTGAGGCTTGGCCTGTGGGTGTGACTCTTTCCAGGCCCCTCAGGAGGAAATTTAGAACAAATAATAGTGGTCAGAGTTCAATCCTTAGTTCCCCCTAATCTGAAGCCTACGTGATAGTGGTTGGCATTTTCCATCTGGTGGGAGTTTCTGAAAAACAACTCAAGAATGTATGTTTAGATGTTATCTTTTACTTCTATAGAGAACAAAAACACCTCATGACTCTGGCTTGCTTGGGAGACTATTGTTAGTATCTTTTTGCTGATCAGGTTGCTCATTTAGTTTTCAAGGCTGGCTAGGTAATTGGAATTTCCCTTGAAGGGACTCAAGATTTTTCCTTTATTTCCATGCTTGGGGGGTCCAGCAGGCTCCTAAGAGGGGTCCCTGCTCTGTCTGTCTCATTGTATCTAGGGGCTTGATCAGATTCAGGTTCCATTTTTCTATCAAAATGACTTCACAAGGGGTAGAATAGTCTCCTGTCTCTTTTTTCCCCATGACATTCTTTACAGTGTCACTGTGGTTTTTAAACTTGGTCAGAACCTGTAAGACAGGGTTTCTCAACTTTGACACTATTGAAGTTTTGGACCAGACAATTCTTTGTTATAGAGGGCTCTTCCGTGCATTGTGGGATGTTTAGCAGCAACCTGGCCTCTACCCACTAGGTATCAGTAGCACCCACCCCCAGTGTGACAATCAAAAATATCTCCAGACATGATCAAATGTCCCCTAGAGAGGGAAGGGCAAAATCACAGTTGGTTTAGAACCACAGCTGTGCCAACCATCAGTTCTTCTCAAAAGTTATCTGTCTACAACCTTTAATTGTTCAAGTGCTAATCAATTGACTGAGACCTAAGACATTCACTACAGCTGTTGTATTAGTTTTCTATTGCTGCTACTATAACAAATTGCTACAGATGTAGTGGCTTAAACAGTGCAAATTTATTGTTGTATAGTTCTGAAGGCCAGAAGTCCAAATTGGGTTTCACTGGGCTAAAATTAAGCTTTCAGGAAAGCTGTGTTCCTTTTGTAGGCTCTAAGGGAGCCTGTTCACTTGCCTTTTCCAGCTTCTAGAAGCTGCCAGCATCCTTGGCATATGGCCTCTTTCTTTTTTTTTTTTTTTTCTTTTTTATTGGGGGAAAACTACAAAGCATTTACAGTATAATGTTTACAGTCACAATTTATAGTGAGCTGATCTCCCAAAATATATTACCACTCAAGTTGACCTATCTTGTTACATTCAAAA
>CAUYRT010064127.1:0-40626 GCA_963574885.1 Lepilemur ruficaudatus | reverse complement strand
GCCTGAGCAAGAGCGAGACCCCATCTCTACTAAAAATACAAAGAAATTAATTGGCCAACTAAAAATATATAGAAAAAATTAGCCGGGCATGGTGGCACATGCCTGTAGTCCCAGCTACTCAGGAGGCTGAGGCAGAAGGATTGCTGGAGCCCAGGAGTTTGAGGTTGCTGTGAGCTAGGCTGACGCCACGGCACTCACTCTAGCCCGGGCAACAGAGTGAGACTCTGTCTCAAAAAAAAAAAAAGAACAGTGGAAAACATAATGATCTTGCTGCTTCTTAAATCCATAAATCAATTTTTGTTCTTGTAAAATTTGGTAATATAATAATTAGTCACTAGCATAATTTTGGTCTTTTTGTACACTCCTAGTTGGTATCTACACAATGTAAAATCAAGTGGATATTGGGTAAAGAATAGTTACTGTCATTAGAAAGTTGGCGAAAAAATCTTCTAATGAGTCTCAATTACCTAGTTTTGTCACCTCTATTGATCAATGTATGCTATTAACCAGTTTGCCTTAAAAGTAGGGATTGTGTCTTACTCATTTTTGGTTTTGTTTTCCCAATGCCTGGCATGAGACCTGACACTCGTAAGCACTTGCTGAATTAGTTAAGTAATTAACTGATCAATGAGTTTCCACATCACTTCATGCTCTGTTGACACACAACAGAGGGAAATTAAGGATGCAGATGACTACCTGAAGAATTACATTACAATAAAAAGAAGAAAAGAACGATGAACACAGAGTGGCCAGATAAATTGAGGATATCCCATTTGGAGGAGGTGGATTGGAATAAAAAGGCACAGAAGTTATGAAGTGAATCTGATCTACCTGTACAGTTGCCTCAAGTGTGATGATTAATGTTATGTGTCAACTTGACCAGGCTAAGAAATGCCCAGATAGCTGGTAAAACATTATACTTGGGTGTGTCAGTGAGGGTGTTTCTGGAAGAGATTAGTATTTGAATCAGTAGATTGAATAAAGAAGATCCACCCTTACCAGTGTGGGCAGGCATCATCCAATCCATTGAGGGCCCAGTTAGAACAAAAAGGCAGAAAACACGTGAATTCGCTCTGTCTCTCCTTGAGCTGGGACATCCGTCTTCTCCTGCCCTCAGGCATCAGAACTCCTGGTTCTCAGGTCTTTGTACTCCAGCACTTGCCCCAACGGACCCTCACTGAATTATGCCACCAAACTTCCTGGCTCTCCAGCTTGCAGATGGTGTATCTTGGGATTTCTTGGCTTCCATTATTGTGTCAGTCAATTCCCATAATAAATGTTCATCTCTATCTCTCTCTATCTATATTTCCTATGGGTTCTATTTCTCTGGGGAACCTTGACTAATACATACTCAGGTCTTGATTTCACATTCTCTAAGAGAAATTCTTGACCAGTTTTACAGATAAAAATCCAATATAGCTTCTAAAACACTTAAGGAAATGAAAAGGTAGAATGCCCATTTTATTCTATAGCCAGACTTTTTACTCTTAAGGGACACAATTATTCCTTTTCAGTACAGAATGTATAAGTTTTTATTACATTCTCAAGCTAAGGCAAAGATATGCTCTAAATAAGAATATGCATCACAGAGCACAATCATTACAGAGTTTAATTTTCCAAAAGCTTCTCCACTAAATTCTCATAGATTTCGTTTTTAATATAATGAGAAAAGATTGCGTCCGCTTGATTTCATATAATTGTCAAATATAATTTTTACAAGATAGATTGAAATATGAGGAAAACTTTCCACATTTTAAAATATAACTCAAGATATGCCACTTCATTGATGACTGCAAGTTGCTTTGAAATGTATAAAAAAAATAAGATGGATTGATTGATTGGTAGAGGGATGGATGAATGGATAGATATGTGATGAAGCAAATAGAGTTAAATGTTAATTATAGAATCTGGGTGGTGGGTTTGTGGATATTTAGTGCACAATTCTTGCAATTTTTAATATTTTGAAAATTTTGATAATCCAAAATAGAGACAACTTATTATTCTACATGTCTATAAGATTTCCCCCTGAATCCACGTGTATCTACCCATCACCTGTACCATAGAACCTTCGAAAAATTGATTTAAAGCTTCCTCCAGGGAATATGTGCATATATATTTTTTCCTATTTATTTTATTTATTTATGGATATGCTTACCCATGTACTAGTCTCTTCTCCAAACCAGATAAAAGTTGGAATTACATGGAAGAATAAACCCAGCAGGACATACGTCCATTCTAGAAAGACGCTCAGCTGGTACCTTTAGTGCACTGTAAGAATAATCTGCTACAACATCAACTATTTTAAGGAATGTTAACTCTGAGATGTCATAGCTAGAGGAAGCAGTTGGAAAAATATTATCATAAAAACAAATAGAAAAAAACTTTAAAATTTGGAAATCAGGTACATGGGGAAGGATCATAAATGATCCTTACAGTGGACTGTATTTTCCCCAAAATGGCTGCAACAATACCTCTCATCCCACATGTCCTTTTTTACAATGTGACTTTGACATTCTTCCCATCAAGAGATGGGGGTTTATGTTTCTTCCCCTTGAATCTGGTGGGCTTGTGACTATGGTGAAAGTGACATTGTGTGACTTCTGAGGCTAGGTTACAAATGGCAATACAGCTTCCACTTGGTTCTCATAGGGGTGCTCATTGTTTTTATTCAATCACTGTGTTGTGAGGAAGCCCAAGTCACCCTATGGAGAGGTCATCATAGAGAGGAACCAACAACCAGTCCTAACTTATAGGGCATGTGAATGAGCCACTTTTGGGGGTATATCCTATAGCCCCAGTCAAGTCACCCCAGCTGATACCACACGGAATAGCAATAACCAGTCTGAACCAAACCCTGCTCAAATTGCAGATTCATGATCAAAGTAAATAATTGGAAGCCATAGCAATAGATAACTGATACAATGCCTAAGACAAAAACCGTGTAAATTTATGCACACTGGCTTGCAAAATCAAGAGAACAACTATATCATTGTTCTAGTAGGTCATACAGACTTTGAGACCAATTGACATCTATCAATAACCCAGCTATTTCACTTAAAGCAATTCTGTTAGTCTCTCACATATGAAACCTTTTTTTCAAAAGAATTTCTAGCAAATGGCCAGGTTGGCTTGAGTTCATCCATCCAGCAAAGATTAATGAGTACCTATTATATAGAAAACGCTGTACTTATCACAGTGGGGATACACAAATGGAGCAGCCAATCATTATAAGCTATATTTTCCTTATTATTTCTCCTTCAAACTGCTAATAAATATGGACATAATCAAAAATTAATCACAAAAAAAGAAGGAAAGAAAAGGCTGTTACTTTACTGATTCATAAATAAGGCAATCATCTCATGAAAACATTGCATAGATTAACCAAATAAAAACAAAAGTTTAGTTTATTTTCTCATTAATTAACTTTCCTAGTAGGAAATATGTAACTTCAAGACTGTCTTAGTCCATTTTGTACTACTGTAACACAATACTTGAGACTGGGTAATTTATAAAGAACAGAGATTTATTTATTACAATTCTGGAGGCTGGGAAGTACAAGGTCAAAGGGCCTGCATCTGAAGAGAGCCTTCTTGCTGTGTCATTCCATGGAGGAAGGCAGAAGGGCAATGAGAGACAGAGAGAGGAAGGGAGGCCTAACTTATCCTTTTATCAGGAACCCACTCCCATGATAACTAACCCACTCCCTTGATAATTAATCCATTGGCATTAATCCATTCATGAGGGCTGCCCTCATGACCCAATCACCTCTTAAAGGTCCCACCTCTCAACACTGTTGCATTGAGGATTAAGTTTCCAATACATGAATTTTGAGGAGACATTCAGACCATGGCAAAGACTTTGTGGATAGGAGATTTCAATGTGTCTTCTTGTCTATTCACTGGCTTCCAAGCAAAAGAGTATCTAACTATACATACCAATTAAATGGTTGCAAATGGGGTCCTAGCCTCCCTTTTTGCTCCTTTTCCCAGCCTCCACATCATCCCAGATTAGTACCCCCAGTGATCTCCTACCCTCTCCCTTTCAAAAGTAGCTCTAAGAGAAACACTTGATAAGTTCATTGAAACCAGCCTATAATGTTAACGTGTTAGAATAATCTTTCCTGGTAGTTGGCATTTTAATAGTGAAGTAACCAATCAATCAATCAATAACACAGAAGCAAAACCTCTAGTTATAAAAATCCTACATTCAGTGAGATGATCAGCATTATTCATAATAGCCAAAAAGTGGAAATAACCCTAATGTCTATTAACTGACGAATGGACAAAATGTGGGATATCTATACAATGGAATATTATTTGGCAGTAAAAAGGAATGCAGTCCTGATACATGCTACAACATGGATGAACCTTGACATTATATCAAATGAAAGATGCCAGACACAAAAGGCCACATATTGTAACCCCAACCTAACCCTAACCCTAGATATAGCAAACAGATATAACTTAATGGAAGGAATCGCTTACACAAGGGTTGGGAGGGCTGAAGAAGCGAAAGGGGAAAGGTGAGCTCACCCAGAGATTACTGATTGCAGGAAGCCTTACCACTGCTAGGACTCCAAAGCAAATGGGAAATGGGGTTCCTCTGAGCCCAGGAGGGCTGTGCTGCTGGGGTTGCTGGAGTACTAACCACTGTTCTTGGCGCACATGCTGCAGCCTCCTGGCAGGAAGCCAAGCACCTGTATTCCCACTGATGGTGCAGGAATCCCATGGTGACTCCATCAAAGGGTTTTTTTCTGACGTGGGAAAACTACGACACAACATTCAGTGAAAAAAAGCAAAACAGGGATGATAATAGCTGCCATTTTTTGAGCGATGACTATGTGCAGGCATTTTATATAAATTATCTTCTTTAAGAAAATAAGGTGGTCCTAGCACTCTGGGAGGCCAAGGCGGGCGGATCGCTCAAGGTCAGGAGTTCGAAACCAGCCTGAGCAAGAGCGAGACCCCGTCTTTACTAAAAATAGAAAGAAATTAATTGGCCAACTAAAAATACATAGAAAAAATTAGCCAGGCATGGTGGCACATGCCTGTAGTCCCAGCCACTTGGGAGGCTGAGGCAGAAGGATTGCTTGAGCCCAGGAGTTTGAAGTTGCTGTGAGCTAGGCTGATGCCATGGCACTCACTCTAGCCCGGGCAATGGAGTGAGACTCTGTCTCAAAAAAAAAAAAAAGAAAAGAAAAGAAAATAAGGTGGGTATTATTATTATTATTATTTGAGACAGAGTCTTGCTATTTTGCCCCGGCTGGACTTGAACTCCTGGGCTCAAGTGATCCTCCCGCCTCAGCCTCCTCAATTGCTGGGACTATAGGTGCACTCTATTGCACCCAGACTGGGGTAGGTATTATTATCTGAATTTTACAGGTGAGAAAGCGGAGACTTTAAGAAAGGGTAAGTTTCCACTAACATGTGAGTTCATGAAGGAAAGGCTTTACTTCTCTTTTTCACCCTCATATTCCCAGTGCCACATAGTTATTTTTTGAATGAATCCCAGTGCCACATAATAGTTATTTTTTTAATGAATGAATGAATAAAATTTCACAACAAGTAAGTGACAGAGACAGAATTCAAACCAGGTCTTTCTGCCTTCAGAGTTCATGTTCTTAATTACAACACACTGCTGCCTCCCAAAGGTCCGGCATGGGCTCAACTATGGGTAGGAATATATATATTAATATATTTTAGGAGACATATGCTAAAATATTAACAATGGTTACCTGATTACTTCTGTTTGGTGCGCTTATGAATGATTTTCCTCTGCATTCATACCTTTTTTGTACTATGCATACTTTATTACCATAAACATAAGTTGCTTTTATAATATAATCAGGAAAAATAAATAAAGGAATTCAACTCTTTTCTTAAAAATAAGTATTGAAGAGAGGCAGAGATTCCTTTTTCTTTATTTCCACAGCATATCTGCTGGCGGTTGCCATGGTAGAAATGGAAAGGGCTTGGTCGCAGCCCAGACTCTCTATTCAGCAACAGACACATGAACCTGTTGGCCCATGGACTGCAGGCTGTTGCTCCTCCTGCCGAACTAATCGGTGCAGATGGGAATAACAATTTAAGCAGGTGTGCTTTTTGTTTCTATGCTATCAATTCATATTTATCATCCATTTACATTTTGAGTGTCGTGGTAGACACCTTGATGTACCACCCCAATCCCCCTTGGGCTTATTGTCCCAGCACCTTTCAGGAGTCCTCAGTTGCAGACAGCCACCTGGTCCAGGTGGCCTGCATCTGATGACTGACAGATGCAAGGTTATAAAGGCCTGGCCAGCTGGGCCTGAGGCCTGACCCAGGACAAAGCTCCAGAACTTCCCTGAGGCTATGGTTAGGCCTGCAGCTGCCCACTCCTGCTTTCCTCCCCTCATTCCACAGTGCCTGACCCTACGAGCACTTCCTAATAAACATCCTGTGTCCATCTCAGAGTCTGCTTCCTGGGGAACACAACCTGTGACAAGTCTCAATTCTCATTTTATTTTTTCAGTAAAAATCCATCTCATATTCAATAAAGAAAGGGACTATTACAGAAGAAAACGAGGAGTGGAAGGGCATTTTATAATTTAGCAAGATATCAATATAGACAGCTAACTTTTCCATTAACCCAGAAAGCTTCATTGTCACTAGGCAGCTCTGGCTAAGATCATGTCTAAAGTCTCACTACTCTCAGAAGAATCTACAAGTGGAAAAGCCTTCCTAACCTGCACCCTCCCTGAAAAAATTTAATCTCATGCTGATATTTTGGGACTAGTGGCCTTTCTGTGCCACTCAAATCTTCTTCCTCACTGAACACATACTGGCCCCAGTGATGGCCCCATTTCTCAACCATCTGCCTACCCAGTGACTCTAGACTTTATCCACCTTGTCATCAGAAGGAACCCTTATAGCTTTTAAGATAAAATGCAGGGAAAGCCAAAGTCCGACCATTCTTCTAAAATAGTCAAAAATTCTAAGGGCTTGATTCAGGAACAGAAATATAAAGAATAAGCATGGAGACCATGTGCTGCTCTGGAATGGAGCAGGGAAGAAAGACAGTTGGAAGCATCGGTTGGTAGCAGTCAGAAAGGAAGCAGGTGGGCCATTGCCAGGTGCAGCTAATGAACCAAGGGGCTGGGGGAACACTGCAGGCCCCATAAGGTGCCCTTATAACTCCCTGCTGTCCCCCTAGGTCCCAGGCCTGCTCCCAGCCCATCCTTCACCACTTACCATATTGCACACCTCTGCTTCCAGGCACAGAAGCTTCCACCTGCACCTTGGTGTTAGAGAAGTGACCACTTTCACTGCCCTGTGGTGGGGAGGGGAGAAGAGGAGGGTCCCTAGCCAGAGAAATCCAAGGCAGCACGTTCAACACATCCTCGCCCAGGAAGACTGCTGTCACAGCCGTGTTTGGGCTCTATGATACTACTACTGTGCTTCTGGGACATTCTAAATTTGCTTTTCCAGCCTGACCTCGGCCCTTAATCAACCTCGATAACCCTGTTTTTGAGAGCAAATGGTATCAATTTGAAAATAAACTTTTGGAGCAAAATCTCTTTGTAAGTTGAAGCCTCTCTTCTTCCCTTTTTCCCTCTCCTCCTCCTCCTCCTTTTCTTTCTCCTCCTCCTTTTTCTTTCCCTCCTCCCCTCTCTCTCTATTATACACACACATATACATATATATCAGGCATTAATCAAAAGTTATGATCCTTATAATTTTTATCCTTATAATTTTCTAAAAATATGGGTTTCAGATAACATGTATTAAATTCCTTCATTCTTTCATTAAGATGTGGCAAATTTCTACAGGTTGAGAGAACATATAATGAGGGAACCAGTGTATAGGCCCATCCCTGTGGGACCGTATTCAAAGCTCAGCTTTGCTATGAGCTCTGCTGCTCACAAGCAGGGTGACCCTGGACAAGTATCTTCACCTCTTCACATCTTAATTTCCTTGTAATCGTACCTTCCTTAGATTAGTTAAAGCTCATAAAGTATTAGGTTTTATTACCATAATGTGACTGCCACTGAAATGATGCAACCAGACCTATATTTACTCAGGAATGAAGAGACTTCACTGCCTCTATTGCAGATGAAATATGGTTCCAAAAGGTTTCTTTCAAAATGTCAAGTTGGGGAAAAGAATTAGTCAGAGTTAAACAAATTGAGGGAACAATGGTGCCAAATTGACACCATCTGGGAAATCCTCTGTCTATATTTAATGTTTATTCTTTTTTTGCTCTACATTTTGTCCTGTTGAAAGCATTCAGTTGTATTGGTGTCTGTTCCTCAGCTACCTGAGTCATACAAATGTGCAAATCATGGGCAGAACCCTGCCCTCACATCCTCTTTCCAGTTTTGTGCACTTTGCTTCTTTTGTAACCCACATAAAAATCAGCACCCCACATAATCCAGTCTACATACTGAGAGTCATTCAAGCAGCACAACCTAGCCTCCAGAAATAACAACATGTCACTGGAGTCCCTGAGAGAGTGCCAAGGCAGGCCCAATTTGCAACTCCCATGATAATTCTTATAGTCCAGTTTTCCCTTTCCTCTCACTTAGAACAGCTTTCCCACCCTATAAGTGCCATGAATTCCTCAATCCCTCAGTACCCACTTACAATTTCTAAAAATTTCTCTACAACAACTAAACCAGAAGAGATACTTCTCTTCTCCCTGATAGCAGTTCTCGCTCACTCTCCTTTCCAAATTTACCATTTACCTTATTAAACCAGTTATGCTCCTGTTAGGTTGGGACAAGGAGGAAGGGGACCAGATGCTTTGTCTAGGGGTTTCCACTGAGAAATAGATGATGTTAAGAGATGCTTTGTCTACTAGGAGGAATGAATTGACCAGAAGGGGGGCTTCCAAGAAGGCACAGGGGTTCCAAGGACTGAACAGATGTTTGATCTACAGTACGGGGTCTCCAAGGACTGACCAACCAGAAAGAGATAGAAAGGCCACAAAGTGGAGATATGATCAAGGCCACAAATAAGGGTCTCTGGAGCATGCGTACAAGTAAGGTGACAGTATCCTCAAGTGACCTACCCTCATTAATAGTAAAAATCACACCCACCCACACCATGACAGTTTACAAATACCATGGCAACCCCTGGAAATTGCCTTACAAGTTTAAAAATGGGGAGGGCTCCCAGTTCGGGGAATTCTCCACCATTTTTCCAAGAAAAACCATGAATATTCCACCCCCACTTAACATAAAATTAGGGAATTAGTATAAAGGGAAAATCCTGTTAAGCTCAGGGTCTTCTATACTCACGGGGACTGACCCATTCCTTCTCTGGAATGTTCTATGCTTTAATAAACTTTGGCACTTTGCTTGCTTGCATCTGCTTGGTCTGCTCATTTGCTCCGTCAACCTGGTACCAGTAACCACTCTTCAGTACCAGGAACCAAGAACCAGGGAACACAGACCTGACATCTGCTTCCCACACCTGACACTCCTTGTAATTCTCCAGCTCTTTCTATTCATGACAAAGATGGCCCCAGAATTTTTCACAGGAAGGGTATATGGACAGAATTATGTTACCTAAAAATTAGTATGTTGAATGTGACTACTTGGAGATTGGGCCCTGAAAGAGGTAACTAAAATTAAATGAGCCCCTTAGGGTGGTCCTTAATCCAACATGATTGATGTCTTTATGAGAAGAGGGACACTAGAGCTTCAAAAGTATAGAGAAAAGGCCATGTGAGGACACAGCAAGAAGGTGACCATCTGCAAACCAAGGAGAGACCTCAAGAGAAACTAAACCTGCTGATCTTGGACTTCCAGCTCCACAACTGTGAGAAAATACATTTCTGTTGCTGAAGCCACCCGTGTGAGGCATTTTGTTATGGCAGCCTTAGTAGACTGATACAAGGGCCTTAAGCCAACAAGTCACTCTAGGCAACCTCTCTTAAAGACCTCACACTGTTTTGATTTAGCTTGCATATTTATTTAAAGTAGCTTGCATGGAGGTGAAGGCTGAAGAGATTATTTGCAGTATCCATGTCCCCGCCATGGCCCCACTTTCCACAACCAAATCCATTGAAACCTCATCTCATTTACTTTGAGCTGCTTGCCTGTTCCAGTCTGCAACCACATTTCTCCCAGCTCTGCAGCCTGCTGTCCTAAAATCAAGCAAACCTGCCTCCTGCTCCCCTTTGCCCAGTCAGCTAGCCTCTGTGACTAGGCCTCAGTGTACTTCATGTTCCCTCCCTCCTGCCTCCTCTCCAGCACATAAATGCTCACACGTGAAGGCCATCTCCTTGTGAGACTCACTAGCCAGTGTATGTACTTACAGCACCATCCCCAAACAAGAACCGCAGGCACTGCCCCGCTGGATCAGTTTGCTCCAGGCTGCTGTGACGAGTACCACACACTGGGGGGCTTAAACAGCAAAGTCTGAGACCAAGGTGTGGGCAGGGCTGCTCCTTCTGAGGGCTGTGAGGGAGAATCTGCCCGAGCCTCTCGCTTAGCTTTGGTGGTTTGCTGGCAATCTTTGGCTTTCCTTGGCTTGTAGATGCATTTCCCTGATCTCTGCCTTCATCTTCACGTGGTGCTCTCTTTGTGCGTCTGTGTCCAAATTTCCCCTTTTTATAAAGACACCAGTCATATTGGATAGGGCCCCACTCTACTCCAGCATGACCTCATCCTAACTAATTTCGTCTGCAATGACCCTATTTCCAAACAAGGTCACATTCTGAGGTACTGGGGATTAGGATATCATCATATGAATTTGGGGGGGGACACAATTCAACCCTGAACACCCACCTTAGGCAAACATTTACTTGAAGGTTCCCAGAGCACTTTAAACCCATCTGCTCCCCGCTGCTCCTTCACAGGAGTTGACGATCAGAGAGGAAATGGCAGAAAATGCAATGGTAGAGAGGCCACACTGTATTTAAAGAGGTTTTGGGAGCGTATTTCTCAGGGGCACTATGAAGTTGCTGATAACACTTCTAATTCAAAAATTCTCTAATTTATGGAAATGAAGTACTTCAATTTCACTGATGAAAGGAGGTGAAGTCAAAAGTTCCAGAGCAGAAATTCTTACCCTGAGATCCAAGATTTACTTCCAGGGGTGTCCATGGCTCCCCCAAATTATATGCAAAATATGGATTGGTTGCCTGCACCCCTATGCCTGTCTTAGGGGACAGTTGGTATTTTTCACCAGATTTTCAAAGAGGTCAGGCCTCCCAAGAGTTACAACCTCTGTTTGGGACACTAAAAGGCTCGTGTTCAGCAGAAGTGACTGAACGGTGAACTCCAGGTCCCTCTCGCATCCAAGCAACACTGCAGGGGCTGAGGCCTCCCACCATCACCTGCAGCTTTCCTTAGGAATGCGGCTCTTGGCTTGGCTTTTCCCTCCTGCTGTCACCACTATTGCTTGCATCCCTGGCCCCACTTCACTCAGCCTGTCCTGTTACCCTCATCCCTGAGGTGCCCAATGAGCCTTCACTTCTTCGTGGGCCAGTTCCCCTGCATTTGAAACCGAATTATTTGCTCTCTCCTACCTCCTTCTCCTGGCCTCAGCTGAAACCTGTGTTTGCAAGGGCAACAAGTCCCCAGATCTCTAAATCTTCCCTTCATCAGACTTCAGAGTGGGTTGTGGTGGGGCAAGGGACTGATCCCTGAGCTGCTATGCACTTGGGTCCCTCCACTGGATGTTTAGCTGGACTGAGATGGGAGGTCAAGGATGGGGGCTTGCGAGGCTGGAAGCAAAGGAGAGCAAGAGCAAGCAGGGTTTAGAGTGTCTGTGGCCTGCCCCAGGTTGCTCCTTGGAGCAATGTGAGTTATGATGAACCACAGGGACAAATCTAGTCACATTCCACTCAAGACTCCACTGGAAAGACCAAATACAAATATTTGTTCCAAAGGCCAGAGATGGGATCTATATTATCTTGTAAAGCTAAGAGTTAAGAGACAGAGGGAGCCCAAACTCGGACAAACAAGCAGGACAGCGACAAATGAGAAGGATCCAGAACCACCGCCACTGTTGGCCTCGGGCATCGATCTGTATAAAGGCAGCTGAGTAGTTAAGAGCATGGACTCTGGCACCAGACCATGCAGGTGCAAATTCTGGCTCAGCCATTTCCCGGCTGTGTGACCTCGTGCAAGGTACTTAAGTGCTACCCGTGTCAGTTAACTCACCTACAAAATGGGGAATACTAAGCATACTTACCTCTTGGGGTTGCTGAGAGGATTAAGTGGATTAACACATGTGAAGGATTTAGAACAGTGCCTGGCACACAGTAAGTGTTGGCTGATATTGTTATAAACTCAGCACATGCTGATTCACAGGCAGGTATTTGTGAGATCAGTATCCATGTGAACACATCAGCTAAAACCGCCATTCCTCCCCCATTCTGACTATGTTGCAGGCCTCCAATGACACCAACAATTGCCACACACAACCCAGATGAAGCCTGAATAGCTCATCACGTGGCACGCACTACCTGGAGGTGCCAGGCTTGGAATGCCAGCTCCTTGACTTTCATCTGCTCAGTGTCTCTCTCCCAGAACCCCAATCCAGCTTTTTACTGTCTAATTTTCAAAATCTACCACTTTACCCAAAACCATGCATGATCCTAATGAACTCCCTCCCAGTCTTGATCACCCAGTTAACCAGCTCAGTGCATTCTTCACTAATACTCGAATCTCATTTTAACCTTCTGCCAAGTCTATTGTTCTACAGTCCCATGCTGGCCCTTTCTAACCATCTCATTTTCTATTCATGTGGCCTACTGACCCTTTCTAGGGGATGTCACAGAGTAGTAATGATTCTATAAGCTTAAGTTGTCCAACTTCAACTGCATGTTCAGTGCCATTGCATAGTCTTCAAATTCATCTCTTTGTCTCCAACACTAAGACATCTCTTCCCAAATGTCCCTCTCTTCAGTCCCCCAATCCCACCCACCTCTCTCATCCTCAACCCATGCCCTCCCCTTCTACTTTGCCAACATCAGGCTATCAAATATGACTATCTTCCTCCACTTCTATCCCTTCCTTCCTTGTTTACTATTTTAGTGGAAGTGTCACTCTTTTTAAAGGCAAACCTCTCTATAAAATTAAATGTAATCCATGATCTTGGATTGGATCATGCATGGAGGGGGAAAAGTTGCTATAAAGGATACTATTGAGATAATCACTAAAATTTGAATATGAATTATATATTAAAGTATTGTCTCAATAGTAAATTTCCTGAATTTGCTGATTGCACTGTGGTACTGAAGGACATATTCTTGTTTTCAGGAGATGCATACTGAAATATTTAGAGAAGGTTATGATATCTGCAATTTAGTCTTAGTTGACCAAAAAAACATACATAAATAGAATAATTATATATCATTATATGATATATATTATATATACATATATTTGAAGAGAGACACAGGGCATGGTGCTAACAGTGGGCAAATCCAAGCGGAAAGGCAGTCGGGAGTTCACTGTAATATTCATGCAACATTTCTACAGTTTTGAAATTGTTTTCAAAATAAAATTTTAATAAAAAAAAAAACAGATTGTGCTCCAGGTGAGTTCAGTAACTCATTTAGCTCCTCAGAAATTTCTCTTGAATAGAAGTTCTAGATAGAACCCCTTGAGTTGAATGAATTTGCTAAATCCTTTCTTAGGCATATATGTATAATACAATACCAGGGCATATACTTTTATCAGTTCATGCATGAAAATTTCAAGGGTTCAGTGAAGGATCAGTTTAAGTAATAATATATTTGGCATGATGGCTTTCTCAGCTAATTACTGTTAACTGCTATTTAAGAAGATTTTTATTGCTTCCAAAGAAATAAAAACATGTATTTCAATAAAAAAAAAAAGCAAACTCCTTTGCTTGGCGCTCTTGATTTAAATCCTTCCCTCTCTCTTCCCTGTTATCCTACAACGTTCCTTCCCTCCCCAGCTCTTGAACCTACATCAGTTCTTTCCTCTACTCTGCAACTACACACAGGTCTTCACCATCCTGGAAAAGCCTTTCTCTGCCTCTTCTAGTTACCATCTGTTTCTGTTCTTCACTGCTCTACTTCTTGACCACACGGTCAATATCTTCTGCTTTTCTGCTAAAAATATCATGTGTGGACAGAATGAAAATATGGAGGCAAAGCAAGAGTGACACGTGGAGTCAGGGGTTTTGCAAAATCTGATCCAACTCAATAAATATTAATTGCATTCATCACTGTGCTAGGCCCCCGAGATACAAATCAAATCAAATGTGGTAGGTTCAGTAATTGGCTCAGTCACAGATAGGAATTGACAGAGCCCGGACTGCAACCCAGGCATGTAACTCCAGAATCTCCTTTGGGCAGCATTATTTGATGGCCAATGGAAGCTCAAGAAATGTGCTGCGGAGTTGCAGAGGAAGATATAACTATTTGGGTCACTTCAAGATAGATGAGAAATAAAAGAACTGGCAAAATGACAGCTTCCTGAGAGAATTAAAGGTTGGCAAAGATTTCAGGCTCTGGGCATCTGCAACTGGCCTGAGCTGAGAGGAAGCTAGAGATAATGAGAAACTCTTTGGGACTTGATGCTGCAACACCCAAAGGATGCTGGGTGTGCAAGCAGTTGCCGAAGGCTCATAGAAACCTGGCTTTGCTCTTTTGCCGCTGGTCAGCGTGGTCCCCTGTGCTGAGATTCTACCTCTTTCTCGTTTCCCTGGTTCCTTACACCTTCTGGGTCTTTATTCTCCAAGCAAAGGCCTTTGGTGCACCTTTTTGTCTCTTAACCATTCATCTCAAAAAACATTACAATTTCCTGGCTTCCAAGACGGCGCCCAAATCTGAATTGGCAGTTCTGACTTGTCTCTCAAGCCCCCAGTTTCAAATCTTAGATGCCACTTTAGACTTAAAATTTATACAAATGAATTTTTTCTAATCTTTCCAAAGCTGTCTGTCCCTCTCAATGCTGCTTATTGTTCTTAAGGACACCACTATTGTCCCAACCCTTGGAGCCCTCTTTAATTTCTCCTTAGTCTTCTGGATGCAACAGTTGTCGAGTTCTCTCAATGGTTTCCCAGTTTCTTGTAATTTCTTCCCCAATTTTCACTCCTGCGGCCATGGTACTAGTTCAGGCCATTACCTCCACATGTCTTCCAACAATGGCTTTGGCCTCTGAACACTCTCTCCTGTCTCCAGCTCTCTCCCCTTCAGCCAACCTGTGTGGAGTTGCCAAGCTAATCTGCCTAAATCACAGCTTGGATCGTGTCACTGCTTAGCTAAGAAAAGCTTTATGACTGCCCACGCTCTACAAAGAAAGATCCAGCCTCCTCATGGAACTTTGGAGGCCTTTTGGAGGCTGCTCTTTGCCTGGCAGACGGAGGCACAAGCAGAATGATGCAGGTGGGGAGAAGCTTTGGGTTTCACAGCGGTCTGCTCAACTGGTTCTCCATGCTAAGCCCTACCTGCAGACCCCCAAACATTTTGCTGACCATTCCAGTGCCCCACACTCTGGCTCCACCTCACTTCACAAAATTCACCATTGAACGCTAACCCTCTTCCCCTCCACTACGCAAATCCCAGGCAGCCGCATAATCCCATTCCATTCCAACTCTTCCTCGAAGCTTCCCCAGGATCTCTAGCCCAACGCTCCTTCCCTCTTCCCAACGTCTCTACAGCAGTTTATTTTTACTACCACTCATTTGAGAATCAATCTTCTACTACTGTCACTCGATTTCTTGCACTGACAGGTTGAATTGTCAGTTTTCTCTACATCTTTGTATGTTCGGTGCCAAGCAAGCACTGATGTATCCTATCAAAAGTTATATTTAACAACTACCTACATACACAAGAGTTAACATTGCTAAATTTTTAAACATTTCAAACATATAGAAGAGTAAAGACATCAATGTAACAGACCACCATGCCACCGTCTCCCAGATTTAACAGATGCTAATATTTAACCAAATTTGCTTTGGAAATCTTAAAAAGAAAGAAAATGAAAACATAACAGAGAACAGTTAAAGCCCATCTCCCTCCCTTCAACCCATGTATATCCCTGCTCCTCCCCTTCTCTCCAGAGGCCACCACTGTCCTCAATTCCAAGAATGTTTGTAGTTTAACAATTATATACATATATTTCCAAAAAAATACCATCTATAGTCGTATGCTTTAAAGTTGTACATAGATATCATATTGCTGTGGTTTGAATGTCTCCTCCAAAACTCACGTGGAAACTGAATCCCAATGTGGCAGTATTGAGAGGTGAGTCCTTTGAGAGGTGATTGGGTCATGAGGGCAGCCCTCACGAGTGGATTAATTTGCTTATGGATTCATGGATTAATGGGTTAATGGATTATCATGGGAGGGGAACTGGCCACTTCATAAGAAAAAGAAGAGAGATCTGAGCTAGTTTATGAGCATGCTCAGCCCCCTCGACCTGTGCTGTCCTGTGTCACTTGAAGACTCTGCAGAGAGTGTCCCTACCAGTAAGAAGGCTCTCACCAGAAGTGGCCCCTTTGATTTCTCAGTCTCTGGAACTGTAAAAAATAAATTCCTTTTCCTTATAAATCATCCAGTTTCATGCTTTTTTTTATAAGCAACAGAAAATGGATGGAGACACATATTATACCTATCCTGTTCCAATGTGCCTTTTTTTTAACCTAAGGTTTTGTTTTTGGGATTTATTCATGCTGATGCCTTCATTCATTCTGCCTGTCATTCACTGTACCCGTTGCATCAGTTTGGGTTCCAGTAATAAAGAGATGACACACTCAAAAGATTTAACTGAAGACAGTTCACTGCAGGGGCTCTTCATAGGGATGTGAGCAGGCTTGAGGGAACCATCAATGAATGATGGTGTCACACGCTTTTGTGCTGATTATCTTTGCTCCAAATTCATTCTTCATTGTCAGCTCTGTGAAAATGGATCTGAGCCCTTTAAATATTTTTCCTTTGCCACTGGCATGATGTTAAACACTGTCAGTAGAGGGTAAGGGAGCAACATTGCAGAAGGAAAGGGTTTCAAGCTCCTTCAGCACTTGCAGCCTACAACTTCTCAGGAGCCTTGCTCCTGCTGTGGACAGCAACCCGCAGCACCCTGTAGTGAAATCTGACGCTCATCTCTGGTGGTTTTGCAGCCTCCAGTGAGACACCTCCCTGTGAACAGCTTTGCCTGGCGCCCTAGCAGGAAGATTTCCAGCAAATTCCAGAGCACAGATTTCCAGTTCTACCTGTGTAGCACCCCAGTGCCTTCTCTGCCTTTTAGGGAGCCACAGATGTGCCCTCCCAATGAGGTCTGGATTCCAGTGCTGGAGTGGGGAGGGGCTCTTCCTTGGGTGCCTTGGGTGCTCTATCACAGCCACAGGGGTAGTGACTAATCTTTACATTCAGCTAGTCCTATATGCCTCAGAGTTCTCTTCACTTCCTGCTAGGCGATTCCTCATTACTCCAATCCCCTGCTCTAATTCATGACTTTTTACATTAAACTCTCTGTTCAAATTACTGTGTAGCTTCTCTCTCCTGATTGGCCCTAACCTGATACATAGTTATCACTCCTAAACCTGAAGGGCCAAGAGGAGGGAACAGCTCCTGAAATCCAACAAGAAACAGAATTATGGGAGAGTGGCTGCCTCATTCAGAAAATGAATAAATAAATTGATGCTGGTGGGACTGCAAACTAGTACAACCTCTGTGGAAAGCAATATGGAGACACCTCAAACAGCTAAAAGTAGATCTACCATTTGATCCAGCAATCCCATTACTGGGCATCTACCCAAAAGAACAAAGAGCGTTCTATAAAAAAGACATCAGCACTAAAATGTTTATAGCAGCACAATTCACAATCGCAAAGATGTGGAAACAACCCAAGTGCCCACCAATGCATGAGTGGATTAATGAAATGTGGTATATGCATACCATGGAGTACTACTCAGCCACAAAAAACAATGGTGATCTAGCACCTCTTGTATTATCCTGGATAGAGGTGGAACCCATTCTACTAAGAGAAGTATCCCAAGAATGGAACAACAAGCACCACATGTACTCACCATCAAATCGGTTTTAACTGATCGACACTTAAGTGCATATATAGTAATAACATTAATCGGGTGTCAGGCAGATGGGAGGGGGGAGGAGGGGATGGGTATATACACACCTAACGGGTGTGGTTCACACCGTCTGGGGGATGGACATGCTTGAAGCTCTGACTCGGGGCAAGGGCAATATATGTAACCTAAACATTTGTACCCCCATAATACACTGAAATAAAAAAAATAAATTGAGGTTTATTCATACAATAAATTATGATGCAACATTTATGCAATATTTTCTAGAAGGGAAAATGTAATCTCCATTTTCCCTTCTGGACATATTCTCAACCCTGCTTCACTCTGCTCTATGCCTGGGAAACTGACAGTTGGGTGCCCGCAAATGGTTAACAACAAATACCATGGGGAAAAAAATGACCCTGGTTTATAGTGTTTGCTTATTTCTTTGGCATACTCCCACTGTGACTAAGAGCCAGCTCCAGCACACCACAGGAGGCTGACCACTGAAGACCGAAAACTCCAGGCTCCTTTGCCCTCTGCCTTTCAGATGGCTCTGCCACTGGCGGGCCCAGCAGAAGATGGGAGGTGAGGTGAGGTAAGAGAGCCCCTCTCTCTCCTGCTTCCCCTCGCCCATAGGCTGTGGTTTGGGTGGGACTGTGTTTCCCTCCCCACAAGAAGCCTAGTTAGGTTGTTCATGTCCTTTCTCTATTACACGACATGGCTGCAGCAGTACGCATCTTTGTGTATGTCCCCTGACCTTTGTGTGAGAATTTCTCTTGCAGTAGGGGTGTCGGGTAAAATACAGGATGCCCAGCTAAATTTGAATTTCAGATAAACACCAAATAATTTTTTAGTATAAGTTTGTCCTAAATATTGCATGGGACATATTTATACTAAAAATATATTATTTGTCTGAAAATCAAATTTAAGTGGATGTACCACTTTTTTGTTTTGTTTTGTTTTTTGCTAAATCTGACAACTCTATCTGGGGAGACTCCTTAGAAGTGGGATTTCTGTGTAGGTATTGTTCTTCCTAAAATAATGTCTCTAAGGTTGGGAGTGGTGGCTCACACCTGTAATCCTAGCACTCTGGGAGGCCAAGGCAGGCGGATCGTTTGAGCTCAGGAGTTCGAAAGCAGCCTGAGCAAGAGTGAGACCCCATCTCTACTAAAAATAGAAAGAAATTAGCTGGACAACTAAAAATATACAGAAAAAAAAAATGAGCCAGGCATGGTGGCACAGGCCTGTAGTCCCAGCTACTCGGGAGGCTGAGGCAGGAGGATTGCTTGAGCCCAGGAGTTTGAGGTTGCTGTGAGCTAGGCTGACGCCACGGCACTGTAGCCTGGGTAACAGAGTGAGACTCTTTCTCAAAAAAATAAAATAAAATAAATAATAATAATGTCTCTAACATCATGATAAATTTTCAGCCATAAAAATCAGAAACTGAACTAGCCAAAAGAGATAAAAGGATCTACTTACCCATCATAGATGATAACCAAGAAGAAGAACAAGTCCCAGATGAACATAAAGATAGCATGTATTCTGATATAGTTCCAGATGAAGAAAAAAATTTAGTTATGTCAGATGTGGATTTTTTAGATCTGATTCCTCAAACCACCTCTGAAAAGCCACAGAGTCAAGAGCCCATAAATAACTTTGGAGGGAAAACTGTGGAACCCTTACAGATCAAATTAGACCAAATATAAAATTATTTGGCCGTATAAAAAATATAAAAAGAATATATATGGCTGGGCGCGGTGGCTCACGCCTGTAATCTTAGCACTCTGGGAGGCAGAGGCGGGAGGACTGCTTGAGCTCGGGAGTTTGAGACCAGCCTGAGCAAGAGTGAGACCCCTTCTCTACTATAAATAGAAAGAAATTAGCCAAACAACTAAAAATAGAAAAAATTTGCCAGGCACGGTTGTGAGTTCCTGTAGTCCCAGCTACCTGGAAGGCTGAGGCAGGAGGATCCCTTGAGCCCAGGAGTTTGAGGTTGCTGTGAGCTAGGCTGATGCCACGGCACTCTAGCTCAAGCAAGAGAGTAAGACTCTGTCTCTAAAAAAAAAAAATAATAATATATATGAATGTCTGTATTTAGGGAAGAATAATTTGAGAGATTTACTTTAGTCTTAGATAATATTATACAATGCAATTAAATAACAGTGACAACACAATAGTCAGAGTTCATTTTGTGCTACATGTATCTACTTGTGTTTATTAATAATTCCATTTTCTCAGAAATAAAAAAAATAAAATAATGTCTCCAATATGGTTTGGGCTCTGTAAATCGTATATGATGATTTGGTTTCATGTTCTTAAGATGCTTCTTAATCTAGTTTTCAGTCATCTGTGACCCTACATAGGGTCTTTGACAGGGCTTGACGGTGGGTGAGGCTGTGGTCACCTGCTGACAATGTAGAGATTACGGTTCTCTCTGGTGCAGTGAGGAAGACCATTATATGAGCCATGTCCATGGAGGAGGCTGAGAAATGTGCTGTCTGAAAGCATATCTGGACTCAGCCTACCCTCCACCCTAACACTAGTAAATGCCTCTGAGCAGGCCAGTGGGAGCTTGCCTTTCGAGCTGAGCTCCCTTCCTTTCCAGTCTCCCGCCCCCAACCCAGTTCCCAGAGGCCTGACTTTGGGTTCCTACCAAGCCTTACACCCCTGAGCATCACACTTGATCGTCTCCCCATTTCCCTGGCAACTCTTGCCTGTTTGGGGTAGTTTCTTTGCTGTCAGGGTATTATAAAGTAAGGTGATAAATTAATGCCCCAAAAGGCCCTAATGTTGGTGAAACGTGTTGCCTCCCAGGAGCATTTGTGTTTAAAGCAGTAATACAAAGGGCTGGATTTTAAGACTATTTTAGGTGGCTTTTCTGGCACTTCACATAGGTAAATGCAATTCTTCCTTTCCTTTCAGAGGAAGCATTTTTTTTCCTTCTTTTTAACCATTTCCTCCACAAGCTTATTTTATTTTTCCTCATCCAGAAGAATTCCTAATTTTCTGACCTTGGGGTAGTAGATTTAAATAGGTCCGGATCAGGCAATTGTGTTTGAGCACATCTTTGTGAAATACAGTTGTTATAGTTATCCCACAGTGCCATCTGCTGCCTAAAAGTATCAGGCACCCGCGAATTATTTTACTGTGCATTTTACAGGAGCAGGTTTTTTTCTTAAAGAGACAGAAACTATTTCTTTGGTTTGGTTTGGTTAGGTTAGACTCGATTTGCCTTGCTTAGATTTGGTTTGGCCTGGTTTGGTTAGGTTGGGTTGGGTTGGGTTAGGTTTAGTTTTGGTTTGGTTTGGTTTGCTTCATTTTGCTTTGCAACACTGATGAACTTCTGGGGTTCTATTAATACATAATTGAAAACTTTTCAAAAACTTTAGGCCAGCTAAGAAGGCATTGTCTAGTAAGTAGATTCTGTCTCAGGGGTCTTGGCCTGAGATTCTGCACTTCTAGCATGCTCTCAGGTAATGCCACTGCTGCTGATCCGAGGGCGACATTTGAGTAGCCAGGATATACCCGAGCAGAACAGATGCCTGGGCAGGAAACTTTTATACCACAAAGCTCCTGGATGCATTTTTAAAATGCTCTCAGGGGCTTAAGGAAGCAAAACTGTCATATGAGGAGTCAAGGCCATGGCCAAGGCTGCGGAATGGGCTCAAGGTACTTGAATCCAGACTCCCCTTCACCCTTTCACTATATGGGTTTTTTCAGACAATTAACATGTATAAAAACAGCTTTTTTCTCTTCCTCCACAGATATTTTTATTTTTCCTCACCCAGAAGACTTCTTAATCTTCTGACCTTGAGATGTAGATTTTAAATCGGTCTAGATCAAGCATACAATTGTGTTTGATTTTGTTTTCCCGGCTTCCTCCAAGCTATGTGAAAAGCAATGGCTTTCTAGTTGTGCCACAGTGCCATCTACTGTCTGAAAGCAGCAGGCACCTGAAAGTAACTTTACCCTGTATTTTGTAAGAGCAGTGCCTTCTCTTGAAGGGAATAAAAATTTTTGATTCCTAATTAATTTTTGAGGTTCTATATAACTAAAACTTCTTAAAACACTAAAAGTTCTTTAGGAGTATTTAAATAAGGATTTTAAAATTTCTTTGAGTACTTTAAATGATCTAAAATTTTGATTTTTATTATGTCTTCATTTGATGGTGCCAGAAAGGATGTTTTAGGCTTTCATCCTATGAATATCTTTGGAGCATCTTTAGGGGAAAATATCTGTGCTTGGACCTTTGCAGGGCAAAGATCCCTGGGGACACAGCTGGAGCAGCACAAAATCCAGGTGGGGTGTGTGAGCTGAGAGAGGCTTTTTGATACCATGTGGGAACAGATGCCAGAGAGGGGGCATCTCCCTCCCTCTTTAAGTCTGAAAAGTAATTAGTTCTAGCAGGAACATTTAAAGACCACACCCAGCATCTAGGTACCTGGACACCTGGCCTTGGTGGTGCTGACAGCAACCAGGAAGCCCCTCTCAGCACAGCATCAGCTGTGGCTTTCAGCCAGGGTTCTCAAGTCTCCAAAGCCTGGCTGCATTTTGTGCAGAAGTAGTGAAAGTGCCTGTCCCTCCACTTGGTGTGACCCATTATCACCAGGGCACAAATTCAGGGCTGCTTTTGCCCCAAACTGCTGCAGAGTGCATAATAAAACTGTTTTCCAACTTTTTTTTTTAATCCTCCTCCTTTATCCATGGGTCTTAGACCTGGTTCTAAGGAAGCAAGGCTGCGAGACAGACCTGAGTAACCAATTCCTTTCTGGGGATTACTCTTAATATAGCTAAGGACCTGTCACTGCACTGAGTTTGATTTTGATTTTCTATTCTCTATTCTTATAAGATGAATTCATTCCTAGGAGGCCCCTCAAGCCATACATGAGTCTGGGCCCTTTCAGTTACAAGAAACCCAAGTCAACTGGCTTAAGCAAGGGAAGAAAAAAAAAAGGAAATGAACTGGTTTGCATTACTGGGAAATCCAATGGTGAACTTTAGGCATGGAGCCATCCAGGCGCCCACAAAATGTTCTCAGGGCTTTCTCTGTTTCCAACTCTTAGCTCTGCTTCTTCCTTTGTTCAGCCTTATTCTCTCCCAGTTTATAAGGGTCTCCTCCATGTGGTAGGAATATGGCCACCGAAACCTTCAGGCTTATAGCGTCACAGCTTGGGACCCAAGGAAAATGGGGGTGGTTCTCATTCTCAGCACCCATATATATGATTCTCAGAGATGCACTCTGACTGGGACAGCTTGAGTTCATATGTCCAACCCTCGAACAAATCAGTGGCCAAGGGGATGGGGTAGCAGAGTCAAGTGCTGTGGTCTGTCACCTGCCTTCAAGATGGCTCCCAATGATCCCACCTCTCGGTATTTATGCCCTTGCATAATGTCCTTCCACATTGTATCAGGCTGGTCAGTGTGAGCAAAAGAATAAGGCAGTTGTGATGATGTGTCACTTCTGACACTAGGTACTACTAATTCCTCTTGATTTTTCTCTTGGATGATGCCATCTGGGTAAAACAAACTGCCATGTCCTTATCAGAGGCCCATGTGGTAAGGAACTAAGGTCTCCTGCTAACAGCCATGTGTAAGTGAGCCTGGAAGTGGATCCTCCAGCCACAACCAAGCCTTCAGATGACTAGTCCCAGCTGACATCTGGACTGCCACCTCGTGAGATACCCTGAGTCAGAACCATCCAGCTAAGCCACTTTCAAATTCCTAATTCTCAGAAATTGTGAGTTTAAAAATGTTTGCTGCTGTAAGCCACTAAGTTTTGAGGTAAACTTATAAACTTATTTGTAATGCAGCAATAGATGACTAGTGCATATGTCTCAACCTTTGTAGTCAGGGAAACCATTTGATATAATTGGATGCCCCACCAGAATCCAAACCAAATCAAATAGGACAAGGCAGTTTCCCAAACGAAGCTGGGGTGCTAATACGGTAAAAACGGAGGTCTTGCTGATCCTTGAAAGGATGCTGGGCAGGCCAAAATAACAGATGTCCAATACCATCGCTCATGCAAGTAGGAGTTCAGCCAACTGACAGGCCTGAAAAGTGCCCAGTTGGGCCCCAAGCTCAGTGATGGCCTAGGCTCTAGTTACTACAAATACTAGAAGAGTAATTACCAAATGTACTAAATTATTCCTGGCCCTAATTTACCAAGAGATTGGGCTTTGGTGCCACCTATATGACCATGGACACATTACCCTTCTAAGGCTCAGTTTCCTCATCTGTAAAATAAGGTAACAGTTGTATGTACTTCTTGGGACTATGGTGAGGATTAAATAAAACAAACATACTTAGCCCAGTACTTCCCACTTGATGAATCCCAATAAATGTGGGATGTTAGTATTATTTACATTTGTAGTAGGCTAAATGATGCCCCCTAAATATATCAGACCCGATCTCTAGAACCTGAGAATGCTACTTTATGTGGCAAAGACTTTGCAGATTTAAGCTGAGAGGCTTGAGATGGCAAGATTATCATGGATTAAATGGATTCACCCTAAATGCAATCTCAAGGGTCCTTGTGATTCAAGAAGGAGGCAGAAGGAGATTATGCACACACAGAAGAGGAAAAGGCAATGTGACCACAGAAGCAGAGATTGCAGTGATGCCCCTGCCCCAAACCCAGGAATGTCGACAGCCACCAGAAGCTGGAGAAGGCAAGGAACGGATTTTCCTCTAGGGCCTCCAGAGGGAGACACCTTACTTTCACCCCAGTGAACTGATTTCAAATTTCTGGTCTCCAGAACTTTTAAGAGAATAAATTTCTGTTGTTTTAAGCCACCAGGTTTGTGGTAGTTAGAGTAGCCATAGAAAACTAATACTGTATAAATATCTAAAAAGCCACCTGCAGCTGTTCAGTCCACAGCAGGCAATAGAAAAGAACATGTAGAAATAAGAGTGATTTAAAAATTAGACTTCTTCACTATTCCTTACCTGTCCTACCAAATATATAGAAATATCCTACAATTAGATAAATGCAGATATTCATTTTTACTTTGCAAGCTAAAGAGATAAAAGAACTTGGCAGAAAATTTGACCTGAAAGTTCTAAAGAGGAAAGAAGTAACTTAAATATGGTACTTTTGCTTCCTTACTACCAATGACATAAACGTCCATGACACCTACTCTCCTAAAAAACAAAAACACTTTAAATTATTAATATTTTAACACACTAGTTTTGGATTTCTTTTCTGACAATCTTTAGAATGCTTCTTTATCGACTTATTGTTATCACCTTCCAACTTTGGTAGACTGAAAATATCGTGAGTAAAATTTGTCAACGGAGCAAAGAAAGATTCATCTAAGCCATCTATTCAAATCCCATTTGCAGGCTTCTATTTCAGGAATGTAATTAAAATTGACTACAACAGCTTGAATTCTCACTGGACATAATCTCTGCAGGCCAATCTCTTTTGTGGATTCCATTTAAATTTTATTTTAATTACAAGTTTCATCTAATTAAAACTTCTACATTGTGGTCCTTCTCCTCCTCTTTATGCCTTGATATTCCAAGAGTGGACCTGACAGTGATTGTTTTGTATGTGCATTGTACTTATATTTTTCTGAGTACTTTCAGGTAGTTCTTTGGTAGAGAAAATTAGAATTTGTACCTTAAAAAATTCATATTGTCTAGAGCACTCTTCCCAGCAAATGCTGTCCCCATTGATGGGAGATCTGCTGTTCTAATGTCTTGGTTCTCAACAGGCCACCCGGTCCTGGGTATTGGAACTGCAGGGCACAGCCACCTGGGTGTTACACAGACAAAAGCCCAGATGGTACAGCCACAAAGACAGCAGCTTCTGCATCTCATTGAGATTTAATTGTTGTATGTGGATACTAAAAATAGAAGCAGATTCTACCTTTCCTATTGTGGCTTCCCACTAATGACATAATGATGGAGCCAATGTCAAAACTTTCAGAGCTTAAAAATCCTGATTTCACAGTAATTGAGCTCCTTTAAAGTTGTTAGGACCATGTGACACAATGACAAAGGAGGTGCTTGTGAGAGGCACAAACCTAGCAGAAACTGCGGCAGACAAAAGAGAGAGGAAGGCAGTTGTATACCCGATATGTAGACGCCATACATGGTGGGTGGATAGGCCAGGCCTGCATGGATGTGAGGGGATCAGAATGTGAGATCTTTTTAAATATCAAATTATACACCATGATTTTCGGTGTTTGGAGCTTCTGGGTCTTGACACCCTTATCTTGTGAATGCTGAAGCTTTATCATGACTTTGAATCTGTGGCCAAATGCATATCAGGCCAAATGTTATTTATCTTCTGTGGCTAACTCCACTTTTGATTTGTGCTCAGTTTGTTCTAAACTGGAAATAAAATTACATTTAGAGATAACTGGCTGCTAAAGGTCAGAGAACTGGTGGGTAGCAGGGGAAGAGGAGGTCCTTGAAGCCAACCAGATCCTTCCACTACGCCAGATGAGACACAGATCTATCACGTAACTCCTTACTCACCAGAAAATTCCAATGCAATACAAGGAGGCAGGTTGTTTGTCACAGCGATCTAATAATATTTTCTCAAATCATCACTGTAGCTACTACCACATCTAATTGTAATTAAACTTCATTAATGACTATACTAGTAACATTGGCTTTGTGGTTGAGCTGCAGTATACCTTTGAATTCTCTATAATGCAAAGGTCAGTTAAACAAATTAATAGTGCAGACAAGATTATTGAGTGGAGAGGTTGTTTTCAGTCTCTTTAGAGGCAACTATTTACATACCACATGTAAATGCTTGATACGAGAAATATAAGCACTAAATCAGTACGCTCCATGGCTACCTTACCCCCTACACTCCCAGCAAATGAAAGCTGGTGGGGGCCTTGGGAAAATTAATTCTTCTCTTGCACACACACACACAAGATTCTAGGCATCATTTCTGGAGGGGAAAAAAAACCTTCGTAATACAAAGTTGGATAGGGAGCATAGGAAAAAAATTATGCAGGTGCTTGAAAACTTTCACAATTGATCTGGCAAGAAAGGGGGAACAATGAAATGTTTTTAACATGAAAACAGTGGTGTTTTAGAAAGAAAGGTCTAGCAAGAATGAGAGGAGAAGAAGGTAGAATCAGGTAAGCCAGCTAGGAGGCATTTTTGCTAGAGCAGTCAGTCATTCATTCATTTGACAGATAGCCAGTTGTTCCTACTCCCCAGGCCCTGCACCAGATGCTGGAGATACCAAATCAAGATACAATCCTGCCTGTGAGAGGCTTGCAGTAAGTAAGCAAGAAATGACAATCCAGTGTAGTAAATGCTAAATAGAGGATACTACGAAGACACAACAAGGACATCTAGTGAAAGCAACACTGAAGTTGACAACTGAAGGATGCATCAGCAGTCAGACTGGGGACATGATATGGGAAGGCCATCTGGACAGAGGGAAGCGTACACTCAAAGATTCAGAGATGAGGAGTCTGAGGTCTCCTGAGAAAGTTAAAGAAGTTCAGTTAAGTCTAGAGATTCTGAGTTGGAGGACATGTAATGGGAGGGGACAATGGGGACAGATGAAGTTGAAGAGAGAGAAAGAAGCCTTGAAGGGCTTTCCAAACCTGTTTAGGAATTCAGAATTTCTCTTAGGAGCAACAGGAAGCCACTTAAGCAGAGTAGTGGCATGATTACATTTGCATTGTAGATGATATTCTGCCTACCATATGGAAAATGGATAGGAGGGCAGGAAACTGGGGGTTGAGAAACTAGCTGGGAGGCTGCTGCCAGAGGCCAGCAAATCTCTTCCCTATGGCCTAGATTATGGCAGTGGCAAATGGCAATGGAAGGGACCCAAAACACATCAAAGAGGGATCTTCGAGACATCCCTTTGTATCATTCTTCTAAAAAATATATTTTTTTTCAAATTGTGTAAGTGGAAATGTGAGCCTGGATATACTTCTTCATTTGTTCACACTGGAGTGGCCTAACCATCACATGCAGAATGACAGCTGCTGAAATGAATGGCTTAGGGCCACAGAGAATATAATCGATTCCTATAGGGAAGTCTTGCAAAATCAAATCTATTATGCTATGCCAAATGTCTACCTCATTTCTACAACTCAATTCTTAATTTCATAGGGCAGGGACTGTGGTATGGGATGCTCCTGGAGAGGAAGGCATGGGTCAGCTGAGAGAGGGCCTTGTATGTCACAGTAAGGACCTCATCTTTAGCTGGAAAGCAATGTGAAGCCATGGAAGGGTTCTAGGTAGGGAATTGACACAATCAGACATGCATTTTTTTCCATATTTAAAAACACTTTTGGGGGGAAGGAAATGTTCTAAAACTGATTTATGTGAATAGCTGTACAACTTGGTAAATGTACTAATAATCATCTAATTGTACACTTAAAATGGAAAAAAAAAAGAAACAGAGTTTATGTGCAATACTGGTAATAAAAGTTACTGATGCAGTTATCTGGACCTAAGATATCAGATTGGCACAAGACACCAGGATGTTAACACTGATTATCTCTGGGTGAATAATTTTATGGATGTTCTTCATGTTCTTCTTCGACTGTATTTCAAGACTTGCAGTTTAGAAACAAGAGAATAAAATTCCTTTTGTACATAATAAAAGAATTTCCTATTAAAAAACCCACCTTTTTAATGAAAAATTTCAGCATACTCAAAAGTGCAGAAAATAAATATAAAAACCCGCCATGTACACATCAGCCTAATTTAACAGCTATTAACATTTACCACACTTGCTTATACTTGATTTCTCTTTTTTCTTCTCTTTTTTAAACTAAAATATTTTAAAGCAAATCTCAGAAATTATGACATTTAACCTCTAAAACCTTTAGTGTCCATATCTAGTAAATAAGAATTTCTCATGTAACTATTAATACAATAGCATTATCACACCTAATAAAATTAATTAACAATTCTTTAACATCATGTAATACCCATGCCATATTCAAATTCCTCAATGGTTTCAAAAATGCTTTTTTAAAAACAGTTTATTTGAATGAGGATTAAATGAGGTCCACACATTGTCTTTTTTTTTGAGACTGAGTCTCACTCTGTTGCCTGGGCTAGAGTGCCGTGGTGTCAGCCTACCTCACAGCAACCTCAAATTCTTGGGCCCAAGCAATCCTCCTGCCTCAGCCTCCCAAGTAGCTGGGACTACAGGTATGTGCCACCATGCCTGGCTAATTTTTTCTATATATTTTTAGGGGGCCAATTAATTTCTTTCTATTTTTAGTAGAAACCGGGTCTCGTTCTTGCTCAGGCTGGTTTCGAACTCTGGACCTTGAGCGATCCTCCTGCCTTGGCCTCCGAGAGAGCTAGGATTATAGGTGTGAGCCACCGTGCCCAGCCTACACATTGTGTTTCTTAGGTTTCTTAAATCCCTTTTCCTTTACAACATTCTTTCCTCCTTCTTTTTGCTTCATGCCATTGATTTGTGGAAAAAAACAGGCCAGTTGTCTTGCAGAATATTCTACTTTCTGAATTAGTCTGGCTGTTTCTTCATCATGGTGCTTAACTTGTTCCTATCTATATCCTATGTATTTCTTCTAAACTAGAAGTTAGATCTTGGCTTGATTGGATTTGGATTCAATGGTTTGGAGAATATAGTATTTTATAGGCAACTCTGTGCACTTTCTATTCCTTCACATCAAGAGGCAGACAATGTCTGTTATCCCACCTTTAGATTGGCCAATGGGTTCAGGTGATGACATCCATTGTGAAGATGCTTGTCCTTGACAAACAATGAGTAATCAGTAGGGTGATACTTTGGCACCCTGATAATGTCTAGTTCCATGACAACATTTCCTCTAATGGTTTTAGCATCCCTTAATGATTATTATCTGCATCAGTTATTTCATTAGGAGTGTCACAATGGTGATTTTATAATTCCATCATTTTCCCTGTCCTAGCTGGAATTCTTCTGTAAATAACTTTTTTCCATCAACTAGGATGATTCGGCAATTCTAAAACAGGAATAGACTGCAGTTCTTTTACCAAAGGAGTGAGCCTTTTTCCCCCAAAAGTACTCATTTACATACTAATGAGAATATCTATTTGCATATTCATCAAATGTCTCACCAATCCCCAAACTTATCTTACCCTTACAAAACTCCATGTTTTTGTACATTTTTTCCCTTAGTCCTTTATTGGGGCTACAGTGACTTCTGACATCTCTCCTCAATTTTCTCTCCTGTAAACTCCAATTTACCTATCAAGATCCAGTTCAAATGTCACCTCCTCTGAGAAGCAAAGCCTACCTTTATTCTCCCAGGCAGAATTAGTAACTTTTTTCATAGTAGACTATGAAACATAGTAGACTGCTTATAATATATACCTCTGTATATATGTCAGTTTACTTGCTTATCTTCCTTTCAAAACTCTGAGTTCCTCATCACCAAACAATATTCCATGATAATTGTGCTCAATAAATTGAATGAAGGAAGGAATATTAAAAGTTGAGATTTCCTTATCTTCTCCTCTTGGTATTCCAGTCCTTATTCCTTTCCCTGATATGCTGTCATGATTTTTTCAATAATAATAATATCTTGTTTTTGATAGTGTTTTGAATTTTATTAAGTAGTTTCATTCATGTATTTCTTTCGAGCCCTTCAACTATCCTTTGATGAGCAGGTACAATAGACTCTGCCCTCTCCCTATTTTTATCAATGAGGAAACAGAGATCCAGAAATGTGAAGTGCCTTAAGATTGCTCAATTAGTAAGAGAATCAGGAATGGATCCTGGGTTTTCTGACAACTAGTGCAATGTTTTTTCTAAGATATGACACTTTTTCTGTATTATCTTTTACTTTCAAGAGGATCAGTCAGGTTAAACTACAGAAAGAAATTTAAAGCAAATAGCATTTTAATATGAAACTTTAAAAGCTTTCCTTCAAATAGGGGGAAAAGACAAAAATAACTATTCTTACCACTTCTAATTCAACATTCTTGAATGTCTTAAAAATTGTACAATTAAAAATTTATTAAAAGAATAGTTTAAAAAACAAAGCCTACTCTTAAACTTCCAACTTGGTATTTTAATTCCTGCTCTAAACAATAACATTTGTTTTAATTTTTTTACTGGTACTCAAAAATACTTAGAAAAATTACACTGGCATGCTTCATATGTTTTAAAATGAACTATGTTCCTTTGTAATATCCACGTGACAAGTTTTCTAAATTACATAAAAAGAGAAAGTGGTACCAAATATGTTCTTGATTATTAGCCAATCCTTTTTTTAATTAAAAAATGTTTTCATTTCAATAGATTTAGGGAGTGCAAGTGGTTTTTGTTACGTGGATGAATTATATAACGCTCAAGTCAGGGCTTTCAGTGTACCCGTCACCAGAATAGTGTACATTGTACCTGATAGGTAGATTTTTATCCCTCACTCCTTCCTATCCTCCCCTCCTCCCCCCTTCTTAGTTTTCAATATCCATTACACCACTTTATGACCATATATACCCCTTGTTTAACTCCTACTTGTAAGTGAGAACAAGCAGTAATTGTTTTTCCATTCCTGAGATACTTTACCTAGGATAATGGTCTCCAGTTCCATCCAAATTGTTGCAAAAGACATTATTTCATTCCTTTTTTACGGCTGAGTAGTACTCCATGGTACATATATACCACATTTTCTTTATCCACTCATCAGTTGATGGGCAGGTCTAGCAGTGACAAATTTCCTTAGTGTTTGCTTATCTAGGAAAAACATTATTTCTCCTTCATTTATGAAACTTAGTTTTGCAGGATACAAAATTCTTGGCTGTCAGTTAGCTTGTTTAAGGAGATTAAAAATTGGACCCTAACCCTTTCTGGCTTATAAGGTCTCTGCTGAGAAGTCTGCTATTAGTCTGATGGGTTTTCCTTCGTAAGTTACTTAATGCTTTCATCTCACAGCTTGTAGGATTTTCTCCTTCACTTTGACTTTGGCCAGACCGATGACTATGTCCCTTGGTGATATCCTATTTGCCATGAATCTTCTATGAATCTTCTTGTATCTGGATATCTAAATGTCTAGAGATACTAGGGAAGTTTTCCTCAGTTATTCCTTCAAATGGATTTTCCATGCTTTTTCTTTTCTCTTCTCCCTACCTATAATACCTATGCTTATTATATTCGTTTGCTTTACATAGCCAAGTATTTCTCGGACAGATTGTTCATTCCTCTTGATTCTTTTTTCTACCTTTTTAATGGACAGGATTAATTCAAAAGCCTTATCTTGAAACTCTGAAATTCTTTCTTCTGCTTGGTCTAGTCTATTCTTAAAACTTTCTACTGTATTTTGAAATTCCCTAAATGACTCTTTCATTTCTAGAAGCTCTCTTATATTTTTTCTTATATTATCCATCTCTTCAGTGAATTTTTCATTCATGTCCTAAATTATTTTTTTGGTTTCTTTGTGTTGGTTTTCAACTTTCTCACCAATCCCATTGATCTTACTTATCATCCACATTCTGAATTCCATATCTGACATTTCAACAACTTCCTTTTGATTGAGAAATATTGTGATCCTTGGGAGTGTCAAAACTGCCTGTTTTTTCATGTTTCTGGTGTTCTTGTGCTGGTTCCTTCTTATCTGAAATCTCTTCTCTCAGCTCAAGATATACAGCTTTGTGGTATACCTGGTTTCCTCTGTTGGAAACTCTGTTGCTCAGTGAAGAGAAAGAGAGGTCTCTAGATGGTGCACTAGAGTCCTAGTTCAGAAGATTGACCAGGCAGGAGAGGGACAGATACACTGTGAGCCTTTAACACTATTACTCTCCTACATCTTCCCATTTCCCTGTGGTTGTCACTGGCAGTCAGCATATGGCAGCACAAGTGTTTACCCCACCAAGGTCCATCAGTGGTGGCATTGTGGCAGCTGCACCACTTGGACCTCAGTGGCAGTCACTCAGGGCTACAGGCACTCTCTCTGTCTGGGTTCTACAGCAGCTGCGGCTGGGTGGGGCTGCTCAGGTGGCAGCAGCAGGTACTGGGCCTGTGGGACACTCTGTGTTGGGGGCATGCAGCACCTACGCATGGGGTGCATGAGAGCACCTGGCCTCCCTGCCCCCTCCCTGACGTGGCAGGGGTGATGTGGAGGTGGCAGCAATGGATCTGATCCTTAGGTAGATACAGCTTTCTGGGGCTGGGACCTCAAAATGATGCCAGCTGCAGTGCACAGGGCTTATAAGCCAGCAGGAGCCCACTGTGCCTTCTCTCTAGAACAATGCTGCTGCAATCTCCACTCAACATCCTGTGTCAATACAGTGGCCTGCTGCAGTGGAGGGTCCCTCCCACAGTCTGATTGCAAGGTCCACGGGGAAAGTGTGGAGCTTTGGGGTTCTCTCCTCTGGCCCTTCCCCACACATGTGTGCCTTCCCTGTGTACCTCCTACCCTGCTGAGTGGGTCACCCCACTTCCTTCCCTCTCCTTCACTTTGGGAGCCTTCAGTCACCTCTCTGTTGATTCCCAATGCCCTCTCTTAGATGATCAATCTAAAGGTGAATATCCACTTGCCACTTTTGATCCTCTCTGTGAGTGTGGTATATGCAGGCTGCTTCTAGTCTGTCATCTTGGCCCCCCTCCTATTAGCCAATTCTTGAAGTAGTGTAGGCAAATGCATGAATGTTCCCAAATTATCCATCTATTAATATGAAATTTGTCATGTATTGCTCCACCTAATTGGTATTCCCAGAGTTTTTTCCTTGTTTCTCTTTAACTACATGTTCTCCTTGGATGATTCCAGCCTCTCCTATGGCTTCACTTTCTAGGTACCAGCTTACAACTTAACAATATTTTAACTCCAGTTGTGATTAAAGCTCTTCACTAAAAATTCTCTCAGGCTACTTGATACTTCTCCCTTGATATCAGTCAAACTAAACATGGACTCATTTCTTCCACTACTGGCATCCTGTCCTCTCCCTTTTACCACTCTCCCCAAATCCAGTAGGACCTTCTCTATTCCCAGGGACACTACCTTGTCCAGGTCTTTATCTCTGGCCTGGTTTGTCCCAAGAGCATTTTATCTGATCTTTTGATCACATGTCTTCCCTTACTGTAACCCATGATTCACACTGCTGTCACAGTTTCCCTTGTAAAATGAAATCTAATTATCTAATTTCATTGCTTAAAAACCTTGGAGGCTTCCAGCATAGGATGTAAGGGGTTGGAAGTTGTTACTCCATCCTAACAAGTAAAAAAGTTGAACAAATTGAAAAATTAAAAACTCTTTCTGGATCTATCAGAGAAGTAACTTCACAGGGCAAACTACTACCCCAAAACTGGAGAGACAGACAGGTAGATACAGAGAATCACAACTTAATAGAGCAGAAACTGCCAGTGCTGGGATAGGAAAACTTGAACTATAATTGACAAATTGTTGGAAGTTTATTGTGGACAAATGTGAGAGATAAAAATTCTGGGGGTGGGGGAGGACCAGTCATAGGGGAGTTCCCACATGTTAGTGAGTTTTACCTCAAGAGCTCAAGCTTGACCAGACCAGATACTCACAGTAAATATCCAAGAAAAATCCCCTAATGCTTCCATCAGGGGAAGAGGAAAAAAAGCATTTTGAAATACATCAGTGCATTCAGTTCTTCCTAACAAGGTATGCCTTTAGGAGAAACTCTTTTACCAGAACCTAAACTACTGGGGCTTTGTCAAAGCCTAACTGACCTCGGGGGAAGAAAAATACCCAAATGTAGAACGTAGCCATCCTTTGCCACCTAAGGTGTGGGCGGGAACTGAGAAGCATTTGTGAAGTTCACAGTTCAGAGGCACAGGCTCACTAAGACTGAAACCTAGTCATATGACTATAGAATGTTTCCCCATCTCCCACAATTTACCACCACATTACTATAGGCCTATTTACCTAAGTTCTTTTACCTAGTACATCATGGCCAGCTATCAAGAAAAAATTACGAGGCATACTAAACGGCAAAAAACATAGCTTGAAGAGACAGAGCAAATGTCACAATCAGAATCAGATGTGGCAGGGATGTTGGAATTATGAAACTAGGAATTTAAAACAACTATGACTAATATGTTAAAGACTCTAACGGATAAAGTTGGGAGCTTGCAAGAACAGATGAGCAATGTAAGCAGAGAGATGGATATTCTAAGAAAGAATTTTAAAATGCTAGAAATCAAAAACACTCTAATAGAAATGAAGAATGCCTTTGATGGACTCATTAGCAGACTGGACATAGCTGAGGAAAGAATCCCTGAGCTTGAGGGTGTGTTAATAGAAACTTCCAAAATGGAAATGAAAAGAGAAAAAAGACTGGAAAAAAATGAGAACAGAATATTCAAGAACTCTGGGACAACCACTAAAGGTATAACATATATGTAATAAGAATACCATAAGGAGAAGAAACAGAGAAAGGAACAGAAGAAATATTTGAAGAAAAAATAACTGAGAATTTCCCAACATAAATGTCAGACACCAAAACACAGATCCAGGAAGCTCAGAGAACACGAAGCAGGATAAATGCCCCAGAAAACTACATCTAGGCATATCATATTCAAATTGTAGAAAATCAAAGACAAATAAAAAATCTTGAAAGAAGCCACAGGGAAAAAACACCTTACCGATAGAGGAGCAAAGATAAGAGTTACATCCAACTCCTCAGAAACCATGAAAGCAAGAACAGAGTAGAGTGAAATATTTAAAGTGTTAAATGAAAAAAAGTCACCAACCTAGAATTCTATCTCCTGTGAAATTATCCTCCAAAAGTGGAAAAAAAAGACTTCCTTCAATGAACAAAAATTTAGGGAATTTGTTGTCATAGACCTACCTTGCAAGAAATGTTAAAGGAAGTTCTACAGAGAGAAGGAAAATGATATAAGTCAGAAACTCAGATCTACATAAAGAAGGGGGAGCATCAGAGAAGGAATAAGTGAAGGTAACATAAAAACTTTAGTTTTTTTTTTGTTTGTTTGTTTTGTTTGTTTTTGAGACAGAGTCTCACTCTCTTGCCAGGGCTAGAGTGCGTGCCGTGGTGTCAGCCTAGCTTACAGTAACCTCAAATTCCTGGGCTCAAGCAATCCTTCTGCCTCAGCCTCCCAAGTAGCTGGGACTACAGGCATGTGCCACCATGCCCGGCTAATTTTTTCTACATATATTTTTAGTTGACCAATTAATGTCTTTCTATTTTTAGTAGAGACGGGGTCTCGCTCTTGCTCGGGGTGGTTTAGAACTCCTGACCTTGAGCAATCCACCCGCCTCGGCCTCCCAGAGTGCTAGGATTATAGGCGTGAGCCACCGCACCCGGCCTAAAACTTTAGTTTTTCTTCTTCTTCTTCTTTTTTTTTTTGAGACAGAGTCTCACTCTGTTGCCTGGGCTAGAGTGCAGTGGTGTCAGCCTAGCTCACAGCAACCTCAAACTCCTGGGCTCAAGCGATCCTCCTGCCTCAGCTTCCTGAGTAGCTGGGACTACAGGCATGCGCCACCATGCCCGGCTAATTTTTTCTATATATTTTTAGTGGGCCAATTAATGTCTTTCTATTTTTAGTAGAGACAGGGTCTCACTCTTGCTCAGGCTGGTTTTGGACTCCTGACCTTGAGGGATCCGCCCGCCTCAGCCTCCCAGAGTGCTAGGATTACAGGCATGAGCCACTGCGCCCGGCCTAGTTTTTATTATTTTTAATTGATGTAACAGATAACAGATTGCTCAAAATAACAACAGCAACAATGTATTCAATTATGTATGGTTATATATTGTTTATGTATAAGTGAAATGAATGACAGCACTGATATAAGGGACACGAGAAAAGAATTAGGATTATTTTGTTATTATAAGATATTTGCACTACCTGTAAAATGGTATAGTGTTAGTTGAAAGTGGACTTAGATTAGTTGTAAATGCATATTGAGAACTCTAGGGCAACCATTAAAAAAGGAAGCAAAATTATTATGCTAACAAAGAAGACAAAATGGAATCATGTAAAATGCTCAAATAAAACCACAAAAGGCAGAAAAAGTGTGGAAGACAAAAATAGAAACAAAGAACAAGGAAAACAAATAAAAAACAGTAACGAACATGGTTGATATTGATCCAACTATATAAAAAGTCTCTTTAAACATCAATGATTCAAACATACCAAATCAAAGACAGAGACTGTCAGGTGGATCAAAAAACAAGATGCAATGTAGGTTGAAAGTAAAAGCATGGAGAAAGACATATCATGCCGACACTCATCAAAAGAAAGCAAGAATCGTTATATTAGTTTCCGACAGAGTAGACTTCAGAGCAAATAAAGCTAAAGGGGTTCCCCAACCTGTGGCCTCGAGGACACATGTGGCCTCTGGATGCTTGAGTGTGGCCTTCTGACTGAATCCAAATTTTACAGGACAAATCCTTTTAATGGAGCATCAAAATATAATATGTGAGGCAGAAACTGATAGAACTACAAGGAGAAATAGATAAATCCACTATTATTGTTGGAAACTTCAACATCCCTTTATCAGAAACAGACAGATCCACCAGGCAGAAAATCAGTAAGGACACAGTTGAAGGCAATATTGCCATCAATCAACTGGATATAATTGACATCTAGAGACTACTTCATCCAACAGCAGAATGCACATTCTTCTCAATCTCCCAGGGAACATTCACCAAGATAGACCATATTCTGGACCATAAAACACACTTTAACAAAGTTAAAAGAATACAAACTATGCAATGTCTGCTCTCAGACTATAACACAATTAGCTAGAAATCAATAACAGAAAGATAACTGGAAAATCCCTAAATACTTGAAGATTAAACCACACACTTTGAAATTATACATGGGTCAAAGAAGAAATCTCAGGAGAATTTTTTTTTAAATTTGAACTAAATGAAAATGAAAGTACAGCATATTGATATTTGTCTGATGCAGTGAAAGCAGGGCTTAGAGGGAAACTTATAGCATTGAATGCATATATCAGAAAAAAAGAAAGATCTAAAATCAGTAATCCAAGCTTCCACCTTAGGAAACTAGAAAAATAAGAGCAAATTAAACCCGAAGTAAGCAGAAGAAAAGAAATAATAAAAATCAGTGAAATAGAAAACAGGAAATCAATAGAGAAAATCAATAAAACCAAAAGTTGCTTAAAGAAACATGAGATCAATAATTTGATAAGCCTTTAGCCAGGCTAAGAAAAAAAATAGAGAAGACACAAATTACTAATAACAGAAATGAAAGAGGGATGCCTCTATAGATTCCACAGACATTAAATGGGTAATAAAGGAATATCATGAAAATCTCTGTGTTCACAAATTTGGTAACCTAGATGAAATGGACCAATTCTTTGAAAAACACAATCTACCAAAACTCACATAAGAAATAGACAATCTGTGAATAGGCCTATATCTATTAAAGATATTGAAATAATAATAACCTTCCAAAAACAAAAAGCATCAAGCCCAGATGGGTTCACTGGTGAATTCTAACAAACATTTAAGGAAGAAATTATACCAATTCTCTACAATCGCTTCCAGAAGACAGAAGCAGAGGGACTACTTCCTAACTTACTCTATGAGGTCACCATCATCCTAATATCAAAACCAGACAAAGAACATTACATAAAAAAACTACAAACCAGTATCTCTCATGAACATACATGTAAAAATCATCAACAAAATATTAGCAAATGAAATTCAACAATGTATAAAAAGAATTATGTACCACAACCAAGTAGGATTTATCCCATCTATGCAAGACCATTCAACCTTTCAAAGTCAATGAATGTAAAACCATCATATCAACAGACTAAAGAAGAAAAGTCACATGATCATATCAATAGATACAAAGCATTTGACAAAATCAACACACATTCATAATAGAAAGAAAAAAACTCTCAGCAAACTAAGAATAGAGGAGAACGTCCTCAACTTGACAAAGAACATCTACGAAACTGGGAGGCTGAGGCAGGAGGACCGCTCAAGGTCAGGAGTTCAAGACCAGCCTGAGCAAGAGTGAGACCCCATCTCTACTAAAAATACAAAGAAATTAATTGGCCAACTAGAAATATATAGAAAAAATTAGTCAGGCACGGTGGCACACGCCTGTAGTCCCCGCTACTCGGGAGGCTGAGGCAGAAGGATTGCTTGAGCCCAGGAGTTTGAGGTTGCTGTGAGCTAGGCTGACACCACGGCACTCAAGACCAGGCAACAGAGTGAGACTCTGTCTCAAAAAAAAAAAAAATGTAAAATGCAAAACTATAAAACTCCTAGAAGATAACAGAGGGGAAAATCTAGATGACCTGAGTATGGTGATGACTTTTTAGATACGACACCAACGAAACAATCCATTAAATAAATAATAGATAAGCTTTACTTTATTAAAATTAAAAAATTCTGCTCTGCAAAAGACAATGTTAAAAGAATGAGAAGATAAGCCACAGGGAGAAAATATTTACAAAAGACATATCTTACAAAGCAGCAGTCCCCAACCTTTTTGGCACCAGGGACCGGTTTCATGGAAGACAATTTTTCCTCGGCTGGTGGGGGGAGGGGCAGTGTGGAGCTCTGCGGCCCGGTCCCTAAGTAAACTATGGGAATTGAATGATAATGATGTGTCTATATAGGTTATTGATTTTAACAAATGGTGTGGAATTTTGATAGCAGGGGTAGGCAGCCTATGCATATGTAGAGACAGAGGATATACGGGAAATCCCTGTATCTTTTGCTCAATTTTCCTGTGAGCCAAAACTGCTCTAAGAAATAAAGCCTAATTAAAACAAACAAACAACAAATCCGCCTCTGAAGAAGAGATGAATCTCCTAATTTATGTATATACTCTGCCCTTAAAGAGGTGGAGCTTAACACACACAAACACACATTCACCCTTCTGAGTGTGGGCTGCACTTAGTGACTTCCTTCCAAAGAGAAGAGTATGGAAAGTGTGGGGGATCATGGGTGAAGGGAGTAACTAACTTTACAGCAGAGAAAGCTGACAAACACTATTTCAGCTAGGTGATCAAGGTGATAGCATGTACCCTTGATATGATGTGGTAAGAATGGGACTTTACCTCTGTAGTCTTCTTCACAAAAACACATAACCCCTGTCTAATCATAAGAAAAACACAAAACAAATTCTAGTAGAAAGACATTGTACAAAATACCTGAGCAGTACTTCTGAAAACTGGCAAAGTCATCCAAAACAAGAAAAACCTGAGAAACTGTCACAGCCAAGAAGAGCCAAGGAGACGTGGCAAAACGTGATGTGGTAGTCTGGATGGGATCCTGGAACAGAAAAGGATATTGGGTAAAAACTAAGGAAATCTGAATGAAGCATGGCCTTTAGTTAACAATAATAATATATTAATATTGGCTCATTAGTTGTGACAAACATACCATACCAATGTAAAATGTTTAAAATAGGGAAAACTGGGTATGGGACATATGGGAACTCTCTTTGCAACTTTTATGTAAATCTGAAGCTATTCTACAATAAAAATTATATTTAAATTTTAAAAAGTTTTAAGGGAAGAATGTATAATTAAAACAGAGATAAAAACTAACAAACTGGCCGGGCGCGGTGGCTCACGCCTGTAATCCTAGCACTCTGGGAGGCCGAGGCGGGTGGATCGCTCAAGGTCAGGAGTTCGAGACCAGCCTGAGCAAGAGCGAGACCCCGTCTCTACTATAAATAGAAAGAAATTAATTG
>CAUYRT010064126.1:0-26544 GCA_963574885.1 Lepilemur ruficaudatus | reverse complement strand
AAAGCATACCTAAGAGGAAAACTAATAGCAATAAAAGCTCACATCCGAAAGACAGCTTAGATACTGACATCCTAATGAATAAACTCAAGGAAATGGAAGAAGAGCAAACCAATCCCAATTCCAATAGAAGAAAAGAAATAACAAATATCAAAGCAGAACTAAATGAAATCAAGAACAAAATAATTATACAGAAGATCAACAAAACCAGAAGCTGGTTTTTTGAAAAGATAAACAAAATCGGTAGCCCTCTGGCTAGACTGACAAGAACTCAAAGGGAAAGGACTCTAATAAACTCAATTAGAAATTAAAAAGGGGAGGTCACAACAGACTCCGGGGAAAAGTTATTTATAAAAGGAAGTGGCCTTATGCCAATATAGGCAGAGCTCAGGAAGTGAAGGCCAGGAAGTGTTATGGGGAGGCAGGGTTGGGGAATCAAACAAGTTATCAACCTTCCTTGTGAAGCACCTGCAGGGGTGAAAAGGTAGGGACATGCTGGAAGCCAATCATATGCAGTTGTCAAAGTCAGACTGCAAAGCAGGGGCTTGTGGAGTGGTTTATGGGAAACCGTTGTCTCCGTGTAGTTACCACTGCCTAGTGTTTGCTGACAGGCCTGGGGCTGCTGTTGCACAGCAGAGATGACCCGTAGTCAGGAAGAGGTCTGGTAATGCAGCAGAAGAGTGAGAGGAAATCAGCAACCCATCTCTGTATCTCTCATCACCATTTCAGGCCCGAGCAGAGATTTATGGGCACTGTTTTAAGTCTATCTCCCAAATATCATGTGAATTATTCTCTGGCCACCTTTATTCTGGTACTATATAGGAAAGGGGGTTCCTAGGTTTACTAAATTGACAATGAAATTTAGCACACCAGATTAAATAGCTATAACTCTGAGTCCCACTGTACCTAAAAATAATAGACATTGCTGCTAATTTCTTGGCATTCATCCCCTATACACTTATTGATTGACCACATATTTATTTGTATTATCATTTAAATGGAAATAAGAAATATTTTCAGAAACATTATTGTGAAGTCTTTAATGTAGGTAAGCAGGAAAAGCCAATCATTAACATTTAAGCATACATAATGTTAGGCACTGCATTATTTTATATCAAATATTCATAGAAAATTAAATAGCTAACAATATTCTATCTTTATTAGGAGCAATGTCTATTTCTATTTTTTTTTTTATTTAAGTTACATATGAGCACTAAAATAGTCATTTAAAACTATGGTGGAAATGTTAGCCATGTCTTAGTAACTGAACTGTTCCAATTTGTTTATGTAGTAAATAATTCTACTGTGTTGAGTCTATGGTATGCTGTTTTCAAAAAGTGATGACAGGTATAAGCAATCAAACATGGTAAATTTGTTTTCCTTGGAAGGCTTTAAAATTGTAATTGTGTTTTGCTTCCTAATCTTCTTATGTGTAACCTCTAGGAACAGGTGGAAAAGGAGAGGCATGCAGATTGCCTGGCTGTTTCATATTTCCTCCCCTGGGATTTTTCTGCGGCTTCCAGCAAGCTTAAAATAATCTCTAAATAAACAAACCTATTCTTTTGTATTTCTTAGCCTTATCTATCAAGTCCATTTCAAGAGTGTGGATATGAACAAAATAATGATGTGGATTGAGAGATTCACTAAAACTTATACCACGCTTGAATATTAATGCAGGAAGTTTTTAGCTTTTGAGGAGGCAAATCATGGGAGAGGACTATGTTGATATTTTTATAGCAAACCTAGGTACTAGACATTATATGGATTTCAGTAAAATAAATAAATAAGACAAATAGAGCATATTTTTGGATTAAATATGATGAATTTACTCAGAGTTATGAAGTGCCTGATGGCATTTTCTGTATCTATGATGTTAAAAAGTTTAGCAATATGTATTTCACTCCTAAAAATTATACTGGGGCAAAAGTAAGCAATATACTTAGAAATATCTTGTCCATATACTCATCAGATCATCAAAGTGTACAAGACTGGAGACCTGAGTTGGACAAAGTCCAGACCACTGGATTAGATAACAGGTTAACTTTGTAGGAATAATTAGCATTTCCTAAGTTTCTATGAAAAAAATATATATAAGACATAACACAAATGTTTATACAGAAACAGAAACACATAAATATATATACACACACTCATATATATATGAACTCAATCGAAATAGAAAAAATCGGGCTACAAAAATAATACACTGCATGGATAGATGTTTTTATGATTGCTATTTACAAAAAAAGTCTTAAAGTAGCATGTATGTATTTTTATTATAACATTAGATAATATTTACATGCAGAAACAGAACTGTAATCTATATAGATAAATACATTACAATTTTATCTTTTGTACTTTGAATTTCATATGTTGCTGTAAGATTCCAAGGACAAATTCTAAGAATTGGAAACATTTTACACCTGTATAACAGGTGTATTTATAATTATTAATATAAATAATAAGCCATTTAATAAGTAAAAGATAATCCAACTTGTTCTTTTCTTTCAAAGTAAAAAGTGGAATAAATAGATTTGATAATAAAAAAATGAATGAACAAACAAAACCTGAATCCAAGGAAAGTTCTATGTGAGAAATCCATTCTCAAGTTTCCATGTTACAGGAAAGAACCCAGAACTATAACAATGCAAACATATCTTATGTTTAGTCTTCAGCTGTCTCTGTTTTTTATATGCAAAATCAGCAGATTTTTTTTCTGAGTATGTTTCTCTTGATGACAGTGAAGAAAATGAAGAAAATGAGTCCATGTAAAAAAATTTACAATGCTTGGGTAAGAGAGATAAACATACTTTTAATATTATATGAATAACTCACAAATGGCTTTTTAAAAAAGTATTTGTGGTACATCCCACAAATACCAAGAGAAGGTGAACTCACCTTCTCTTCCCCTTTTAAACAAAAGAATAAATGTTCCTTTTATATCTCTGGAATATTCCAAAACCAGAAGATGTGTATATGCTTTTGTTTGGTTTCATTTGGTTTTCTTTTCTATTTTTTTAATTGATGAACAAAATTATATGTTATTAACATGTACAATATGTTTTGAAGTAAATGTACAGTGTGGATTGACTGTATCTAGCTAATAATGCAGATGTTAATTAGCTAGGCATAGTTATTATTTTTGGTGTTATGGATGTTCCTCTTGAAATTAAAAATTGAAGGTACCTATATTACCAAATATACTTCATATTTATAATTGTCTCACTGTCATGAATTTTAATTATTTTTGCTTTCAGGAGGCAAATGGGAAAGATTCAAAGGATCAATGAGTAATCTTTTTATTTGTAGATATTTATTGCTCTATTTATTCAGGATTATGTTTCATAAAAAGAAATCTAAATTGCAATTGAAAAATACCAGAAATACCAGATTTTGTGTTAATAATTTAAGAATTTTTTCAAAAGACACTTAATGGACTCCCTTTACATATTAAAATTCTTCACAGATATTATTCTGTTATTTTAATTCAACATATCATGATATGTGTATTATATAGTTTAATTAAGTCTTATATGATAAGACAATCCATATTTCTTATTTTTCTCTCAATTTAATTCCAGGAGACTTTAGCGGTTAATGAAATAAGAAATTGCTTTGCCCTTCTAAGTATAGGCTGAACTATTTTTACATAGCGGTCAATGAAATGTAACTGAAGTTGCCAGATTTAGAAAACAAAATACAAGATTCTCAGCTAAATTTTAATTTCAAATAAAGACAAATAATTGTTAGTATAAGTATGTCCAGAATATATGCAGGGGCATACTTATTAAAAAATCATTGCTTAACTGAAATTAACATTTGACTGGGCATTGTGCGTTTAATCTGGCAACCCTGGTTCCAAACTTGACATAAAACACTCTGACTATTTTAATAGCTGGGATTGTCATGATCATGCAGAAGTGTAAGTGGTTCTTGACATGGAAAACCACTGAAGTCTTCCAATGAGGACACAAAGCTACTTTTGTTTTCCATATAAAGTATGCTAAGCAAAATGCCTTCATAGGTGGAAATATATGGCAGGAGCTGACAAATCAATTACAATTGATTTTCACATTTATTTTTATTATATATTATGATTTATTTTGCAAATTTGTTAATTACTAAATACATATATGCACATTTACTGGAAAAAAGTTATCTAGTAAGATTAATTAAAAGCAAATAACATAGGAATTATTTTGTCCTTCTGTATCCCAGAAAAAAGAGACTTAAACCCATTGTTGCCTTTTTCCTAAGACAAGTTAATTAAGTTTGGTGCCTTTGTCTCTCTAGATATAAAATGTGGATAAATAATATATGTCCAACTGCAATGGTACTTAGAAAATACGATGATAAATGTGAAAGCAAAAATTGAAGTATAGACAATGCTATGCATACAAGAAAAATATCCAAACATCATGTATTTTAGTCATTAAATTTAATTGATTTGAATAATGACTGTTTAGTAAAGGAAAAATGTCTTATTCCTCATTTAATATGGGAGAAATTTTTTATATGTAAGGCATAATGACATACATCATTCTGTTATTCATCTTTCTCCTAAAACTATTTTTCTTGGAGGAATTTAAAAAGGTTTACAGACATCATTGGAAAGTCACCATAACTGTGTTTCCCACTAAACCTTTAAAACAGTATTATGATAAAATGGTTTTCTCCTGATATATATGATACACAGACATTAATAAGTATCAATAATGTTTTACTGATTCAATTTATACTTTTATAGGTATCACTACCTCAACTTTAAAATGATATGTATGTCACTACAACAATCATTTTTGAAACATTTAAAATCTCATTTTGGGTTCACAAAGTTATCTCATTCCCAATCATTCACTATTAATAAGTTTATTACATTCACTTGGTTTTATGTACAGAGAAACTGAATTTATTTTTACTTACCTAAAATATACTTAAACGATTTAGAAAATACGTCCATATGGGCCTACGTTTTCCATGAATATATCTTTTCTATTTTAGCAGCTTTTTTGGCAACCATTTTTTAGAAAGTTGTGAAAGTGGCTAATGTTTTTTGTTTTCTTTTTGTCTTTAAGGAAGCCTACTTGCAGAGAAAATTTTCTTTAATTTTCTATAAAAAGATATCATTACTGACTGAGAAAAGACAATTTAGCTATTGAATTGTCTTCTCAACTCTTTCTACTTAGTTTTTCTGTGACATTTTAATTATCTTGCAGCTTAAATGATTATTAATTTTCATAAAAATATTACACTGAATGTATCTATTCCTTTGGCAGTGTGTTATCAAAATTAATAAAATGCAAACAAGTTAACCAAAATATAAAATGTATTAAATGATTTAACATAAGTTCATGTACTTTAAATTCTTCTCAATGCATGTTTTCTTTCTTTCATAACTATTTATTATAAAAATTCAATCAGCATTTTTGTGGCTATTGTTCATATTTTTTTCTGGAATAGACTTCTTATTTTTAAAGAGCATTGTGATCTCAGTAGTCTCTAGGTCATAGCCAAGACAGCTATGATCGGTTGAATGTCTAGAAAACTAATGTACATCATGAGGACTATAGTTAGTAATATTATATTGTGTACTGAAAATTTTATAAAACTGTAGATGTTAGATATTCTTACAAAGATAGGTACCTATAAGAGGATAATAGATATGTAAATTGCCTTCGCTGTAGTAATCATTTCACTTTGTGTATGTTTTTCAAAATGCCATGTTGTGCACTTTAAATATAAAAATAAAAAAATAATTGTTGCAGCACAATTTACAATTGCGAAGATGTGGAATCAACCCAATGCCCCTGAATTCATGAGTGTATTAACAAAATGTGGTATATGCCATGAAATACTACTCATTCACGAAGAAGGATGACTTAATGCCTTTTGCAGCAGTATGTATGGAATTGGAGACCATTATCCTAAGTGAAGTATGTAAAGAATGGGAAAACAAACACCGCATGTACTCACTATTAAATTGGAGCTAATGATGAGCTCCACATGTGCATAGAGGGAAGTATAACTCAATCAAAATCAATTGGGGGGGAAGGGAGAGGAGGAGATGGGTGCAGACCTCCCTAACAGGTACAATGAACACTATCTGGGTGATGGGCACACTTATAACCGTGACTCAAGCATTACAAAAGCTATCCTTGTAACCAAAAACATTTGTATCCCTGTAATATTTTGAAAAAAAAAATATTATGCCTTCTGAAAAACAGTAAGAAAGTAGAATTAAAATAACTGAAAATGATAGTAGAAAGAGTAATATGGAGGGGAATGGAATTAAAATATTTTTTTTTTGTCCTCACGTTGTCCAGGGAGTGATAAAAGTACCAATTAAAATAAACTTTAATATATCAAAGAAGAAAAGATTAATAAAGAATGAAGAATTAATAGAGGGAGAGAAATTGAATAATGATAATATCTGACTAACCGAAGGGGAAACAAACAAAAAAAGTGTCCTAACTTTTTTTTGAGGCCCTCAAAATTGTGGAACAAAATTTGGACATTACAGTAAAAGATGGTACAGACCAATTTCTCATGCATACAGATGCAAAATATCTAAAATAGATATTAGAAAATTAATTCAAGTAACATATAAAAATGATACACATTACTAATAAATAGGCATTATTTGAGGAATTCTCACAGAGGGTATATGAATATACAACATTCATTTGCTTGTTATCTTCAAGCAAATGGCATTTACAACAATGAGATATTGACATATATCAATTAGAATAGCTAAAAAATGAAAAGATAAAAATTACTCTCTAATTTCAAATGCCGATAACCATGTGGAAAAACTGGATACTCCATCTAATTTGAATGAGAATGTAAATTCACTTTGGGAAACTGACAATATTTTCTAAAGCTTAACATATGTACATGCATACCTTATTCCAGTAACTCCTATACATGCATTCAACTAACCTGAGTACCTATTGCACAAAATACATGTATTGTCCATAACAACCACTTAAATGAAACAAGTCAAATGTTCACCAACAGCAGAAGTGATAAAGGTAGGATAGTTCTTTGGGTACGCTTGGACCAACCCAGTGTTTCCCCATTTCTCATTCATAGTTCTCAAGAATAACTGTAGAGCATTCTGAGAATACAACATCCTAAGATAAGCAGGGGCTGGGAGTAACAGCCCTGACTCTATTCCAGTCTCCCTAGGATGTCTTTCAAAGCTTTAGCCCAGCCTGCCATGGTGCCCCCAGGGTACAAAACCCAGGAGGGGCTACTTTCCAAACTCCTTCAGCAGTGATGCAAGTGGGACATGTACAGATGAGATTACATCTGCCCTAGCAGCTTTCTGAATTTCGAGAGGACATCTCATCATAAGTTTAGGCTTCTGTTCTCCCTTATTTCTTATCTGTAGGTAAAAAGCCTGATTCATACAACCTGTCATGTGTGTGACTGTTGTGTCTCATTGGATTCAGGAAAGTAGTAAAACCGCAGTGCAAGATGCAGGGGGCTGAATTGGTAAATAGCACACAGTGAACCTACTTTGTAGTAAATATAATATGGAGTATTCAGGCAATGAAGTACTATACTTCAATCAAGGAAATAATATGGACTATACGCAATAAGAATTATATACTTCACAGAAGATATGTTGAATGAAAGAATCCAGACCCAAAAAGAAGTGTACTTTATGATTTCATTTATATTTAAAAAAAAAACACAATGACAAGATGAAAATAGGCAACTTTCTGTGGTGCTATTATTCGTTATCTCAATTGTAATTAAAAAAAATAATCTAAATGTACATTTAAAATGTATAAAATTTGTTTTATACTTATATTTTATTTAAAATATAACTATGTAAAAATAATTTGTGTGTCAAATATTTTAAATGTGTTGTGTTATCAGAGAGACGACGTGGAAGTTCCCGGAATCAATGGAGCTCATAATTGGGAGGGGGCTTTAGTCATTTAATAAAACCACACAAACAACAAACTAGTAATTCCATATGTACAAAAGTAAGTACTTTTATTGAAATAGTAACATTTTATGGAAATACAGAGGATAAGCCAATTAATTCCTAACGGGGATGAAGAAAAGGTCCATGGAGTATAATTTAAACTTGTAAATGGAAGGATGTTTAGAATTTCAATAAGTAGTAGGACTTTGGTAGGATTTGTTTAACAGAACATGTTACACTTAACAAATCATGTTAAACTATAAAACTGTAGGCTGCTTAAGCCAGACAAAGTATACTTAATTCTGAAATAAAAAGTATTATCATATAATCAATGACATTTCATACAGCAGTGGCAACACTGACATTTCTAAATGTGGAAATTCTTTTTTTTTAACCCAAATAAAACGAGTTTATGAATAACCTTTACAGTCCATAGCAGAATTCCGAGAAAAAGGAGAATCACCAGAGCCCTGCAACAGAGAGCACAAAGGAGAAATTGTTCCTGGAATAACAGGGGGCAGGCATTTTTTAAAATCATTAGAAAGATAGCGAGTCTTTTTATGTTCCAGTAATGCGTAGAGATTCAGTGTCTGTTAGCAAAAATATTATTTTTTATGTATAAAAATGCCTTGAAAGAGAGGAACGTGGAAGTGTGAACACCAACCATTTGCTGTTAGAGCACCTGAGAAGTCTCTGCAGTCATTATAGAATCTCTGCTACATGGAAAGTGATGATTCTGCCACAGAACAGGGTGTGATGTAGACAGCATAAGGCACAGACAAAGACTGGTGGGTAACGTAGCGCCATGACTGAGGGGACAGAACCAATTTTCTTAACCATGTTGATAATGTGTGTAATTATAAGCTATGACATAGCATTGAAATTATATTATTTTTAATGATGTAATAAATTGCAGTTTATTTTACTGTGTGGGTTAGGAAAATCACAAACTCTTGGGGTAGCAAAATATATTGATCATAAAACACGTAGAAATATCCATTTGTGAGATGATAAAGATGGAGGAAATGTCCAGTCAAATATAAAACCTGGTCCCACCCACTCGGGGACTATCCCGAATGCTTACAACAAGCAATCAGGACAAGCTGTACAATCAAGTTAATAATACAACCTAAAGCTCAGGAGGTAGTCAGAGGGTGAGTGAGAGCTGCAGTTTCCAGAGGCAAACTAATCCTACTGTGAATTCTGTCTAGTTCGGGTAAAACACAGTAGTTTAGTTATCACAGGATTGGACTGACACAGAAAATGATAAATCATTAGCCATCACGGAAGAATGAAAGGATCCCACTCTTGAGGTGCTGTGTAGATTAAAATAAAAGAAGAAGATACATGAGCTTGAACAATTGCTGGCTATAGAGCAAGCCCTTTGCAGGGAGAAACTCCTATGGAGGGACAGCAGAGGTTATTGAATGCCTGATAACAACAGGATTAAAGTAAGTCCATTTTTGTAATAGGATTAGAATGTTTACATGGAGTGAGAGATCTGAGAATTAAGCATTGACAGTTGAGGCCTGGGCAAAGTTCCTGCACCTGAGAAATGAAGTGGGACCTGAGTAAGTCAGTTACGAACAAGACGGAATGTATTCTTTCTGAGGGTTCGCTGCAACAATTGCAGGTATTGATGGTGGTGTGGTATTTAAAATTTAGAAATACAGAGAAGTACCAAGTCAACAAATACATAGATTTCCTTTAATAGAATGAACAACTCAATATTTATTTCTGGTCTATCTCTACCATACATAGGTTTTAAATATTCTAATGTATGCATGAATTTTCCTTACAAACAGTTGTATACTATAGACAAAGTAAGTCCTCTTAGAACATTTCCTCCACTGCTAACAGGTGCCTTTTCACTCTTTACCCTTAGAAGATATACTGTCATGTGCTTATAGTATATTGAAGATGATAGTTCTATTCTAATAACAATTGTTATCCAAATTAACTATGCTATTTCTCTCTGTCATCAGGGATTATAGAAACTATTTTTCCATATACCTGCAACATTGGATATTGTAAATTTTAAAATATTTTTTCCAAATTTGAGATAAGTGAATAAAAATAAGATCTCTCTCTCTCTCTCTCTCTCTTGGCCCTGCCTTATATGTGTATTGTTTGATGCCTCTGATAAAAATCAAATAACTGTGTAAGTACAGGTCTATTTCTGACCTCTCTATTCTGTTTCATTGATCTATTTGTCATTCCTTATGCCAACAACACGTTGTTTTGATGACTGTAGCTTTATGGCAAGTCTTGAAAACACATAGTAAATTTATCCAACTTTGTTTCCTTCTTCCTATTGCTGTTTTTCTACTTTCTTTGCATTTTCATATAAAGTTTAGCCTCAGTATACCAGTTTCTTAAAAAAAAAAGCATCTTGATATTTTGTGAATACCTTAAATCAATCCTTAAATCAACTTTTTAAATATTGTTTATTTTATTTTTTTAAATTATAAAAGCAATTTAGTATTTTTTTTTCTTAAAAGTTTCAATTTTTCAGTATAGAGAATGGGGATGAAAATAAGTTTCTTGTAGTTAAATTCCGGTTCAACAGTGTAGGACAAGGCAAGCTGACACCACAAATAGAATCATTCTATACCTGAAATTTAATAATAATTTTCATATACATATCTTACTTTACCTCTAACAATATATCTTGAAGATTATCCAAAAAAGCAGGTTAAACAGTCTCATATATATATATATATATATTTTTTTTTTTTGGTCACATGAGTCACTTGGATTTTTTATTCAATGTGAGGTTTTCTTCTTTTTTTTTCCAGAGTATTACAGGGGTACAAATGCTTTGGTTACATAAATTGCCTTTGCACCACCTGATTCACAGCTACAAGCATGCCCATCCCCCAGACAGTACGCACTGCACCCATTATGTGTGAATTTACCCATCCCCTCCTCACTGCTCCCACCTGCCCAACACCCTATGAATGTTATGTGCACATTAGTGTTGATTGATTACTGCCAACTTAATGGTGAGTGCACGTGGTGCTTGCTTTTCCATTCTTGTGATGCTTCACTTAGAAGAATGGGCTCCAGGTCCCTCCAGGATAATACAATGGCAGTTCACCATTTTTTATGGCTGAGTAGTACTCCTTGGTATGCATATACCACATTTTATTCATTCACTCATGTATTGATGGGCACTTGGGTTGTTTCCACATCTTTGCAATTGTGAATTGTGCTGCTGTAAACATTCAGTGCACACGACTTTTTAAACAGAATGTCTGTTTTTTCTTTGGGTAGATACCCAGTACTGGGATTGCTGGATCAAATGGTAGTTCTACTTCTAGGTCTTTGAGGTATCTCCATATTTCTTTCCATAGAAGTTGTACTAGTTTGCAGTTCCACCAGCAGTGTATGAGGTATGAGTGTTCCTATCTCTCCATATCCAAGCCAATATTTGTTGTTTTGGGACTTTCTGATAAAAGCCATTCTCACTGGAGTTAAGGGATATAACATTGTGGTTTTGATTTGCATTTCCCTGATGATTAGACATGTTGAACATTTTTTCATATGTTTATTGGCCATTAGTCTGTCTTCTTTTGAAAATTTCTGTTCATGTCCTTTGCCCACTTTTTAATGAGGTTGTTTGATTTTTTCTTGCTGATTTTCCTGAGTTCTATACAGATTGTAGTTATCAGTCCTTTATTGGATGTATAGCATGCAAATATTTTCTCATGTTCTGTAGGTTGTCTATTTGCTCTAATAACTGTTTTCTTGGCTATGCAGAGGCTTTTTAATTTGATCAGGTGCCATTTATTTATTTTTGTTGCTACTGTGATTGCTTTTGGGGTCTTCTTCATAATTTCTCTGCCTAGGCTGATGTCTATGTGGGTTTTTTCAACATTTTCTTCTTGAATTCTTATGATATCATGCCTTAGGTTTAAGTCCGTTATTCATGGAGAGTTGATTTTTGTGAGAGGTGAGAGGTGCGGATCCTGTTTCAGTCTTCCACATGTGGCTATCCAATTTTCTCAGCACCATTTATTGAAGAGGGAATTCTTTTCCCCAGTGAATGTTTTTGTCTGCTTTGTCAAATATCAGATGGCTATATGAAGATGGTTTTATATCTGGGTTTTCAGTTCTGTTTGAGAATTGACATCTTAACAATAATGAACTTTCTGATCTATTAATATGATTATAATATATCTCTTCATTTATTTATTTAGGTTTTATCCAATATTTCTCTCAGCAATGTTTTGTAGTTTTCAGCACACAGCTCTTAAACGTGTTATGTTAAATTTATTTATATTTTGTTGTTTGAAGGTATTATACTTATTTTAATTTTCAATTTTTTACTGCTAGTATATATAGTTGACCCTTGGACAACATGATTTGAACTGTGCAGATCCACTTATATGCAGATTTTTCTTTCTCTTTTTCAGTAAGTAGTCAGTCCTCCTTGTTGGTGGTTTCTGCATCCACAACAAAATGTGGATCTAAAATAGAGTATCTGTGAGATGTGAAACCCGTTTTACTGAGGGCTGACCCTTTTATATCCTGAGGTTCCACTGGGCCGACTGTAGGACTTCAGTATTCACGGATTTGATATCCATTGGCTGTCCTGGAACTGATCCCCCATGGAAACCAAGGGATGACTGTATAATCTTTTTTTTTTTTATTAATCCAGACTTACATCTTGCAAAATTCATGTATTAGTTCTAGTAATTTTATATGTTGCTTAAGATTTTATGTATAAACAATAATGTAATCTCCCAATTAAGCTACTTCTTTTTTTTTTCTTTCACTATTTGTTCCTTCCATTTCTTTTTATTGACTTATCGCAATGGTCTTGGAGCTCTAATACAAAGTTGAGTAGAAGCGGCATCCTTGTCTTCTCATTTTAGGGGATAACCTTTTGGTATTTTGTCATTAAGTTTGATACACCTTTCAGGATTTGGTATATGTCCTTCATCAAGTTGAAAGTTTTTATTATAAATGATATGAAATTTTGTTAAAAATACTTTTTGTTTATTTATGAAAATAATCATATTGATTTTCCTCCTTTATTGCGTTAATTTGGTAAATTATAATTTTTTTCTTTGGATCTTAAACCAACTTTTCGTCTCTAGGAAAAGACCCATATCCCTACTATACAGAGATTTGATTTGCTAATAAGTTACTAAGTATATTGTGTGCATGTTTATGAAATACAGTCATTGGTAATATTGTTTTATTTATATTTTGGTATAATTCTGTCAGATTTTGCTAATTAGAGTTACATTAGCTTCATAAAATAAATTGAAAAATGTCCTTTTTCCTATATTTTCTTAAAAAGTTTGGGTAAAATTGGTATTATTTATTCCATAAATGATTGATAAAATTTATTAATGATGTTTACCATTACAAACCATTCTTATTGTTTTTGGAAGATTAGATTTTCTACGTTATATCATTTTCCTGAGCCTAAAGAATTTTCTTTAACATTTCTTACAATGTACATTTGTTAGTGACAAATTCTTAGTTTTCTTTATCTGTAGGGAACTTTTGCCTTCATTTTTGATGGGTATTTTTACTGTACATAAAATTCTGGGCTTAACAAGTGACTTTTGATTAGTTTCCATGGACATGATTTGGGATCTACCTGCAGTGCCTTCCTTTCTGGATTTACCTCATTAAGTTTTAGTGCCTCTGCTTTCTTCAAATTCTAATGTATGGCTCTTAAACCAAAAAAACTGCCTTTTCTATTGAATTCTTAGCCACACTCCATGGAATAGAGATAATCCCTAGTCATACCTTCCGGTAGACCTGTTTTTGGTGAGCAGTGTCTAGATTTTATAGTTGTTATCTGCAGTATGCTATGTTCAGTAAGGGCTTAATTAGCTGTAAGGCTTTTCAATTATTTTATATCTCTTTTCCATAGTCACCTTCTTTCCTTTTCCTTCTTACCTATAGTATTATTTTTTTTTAAGTTTTCAGAATGGAATGGCATGAACTTGTATTTTGGATCAATCATATTTTTTAGGATCTATTACTGTGAAAAATAAGAATCCTTTGTGCGTGAACAAATGCGTGTATGTGTGTGCAAAGGTGAATTTATGACAAGTGAATTGCCTCCAGGTTTTACTATCTGTTTGCTCATTTACATTAACTCTGATTATCAGAAAACTGCTTCGTAACTTTTTTTATAAAATAATTCTTGTACTCACCATCAAATTGGTATTGACTGATTAACACTATGGTGCTCAAATGGTGGGAGTGTTCACTAGGGATTTGGGGGTGGGGGGTAAACCTACGTCTGAGCGTTGTGGTGGGCACTGTGGAGGGGTGGGATATGCTTGAAAAGTAGTTGGGGACCGGAATTAGGGGTCTCAATAGGGGAAAGGAATTCCTCAAAAACTGATTTATGTGATTAACTGTACACCTCGGTAAATTCACTGAAAATCACTTAATTGTACACTTAAAGTGGAGTAAAGGCATGATATGTAAAGTATACTTCAATAAAGAAAAAAAATGGCTAAGATGGTTTTAAAAAGGGAGAGGGAGATGTTATTTTAAAACAACAACACCCCATAGCTTTGAGTAAAAAATATTCTTCTCTTATTTCAGATAAACAGATCTTAAAGAAATGGCATGCAAACTGGTATCTACTAGATTTGTATGTTTCAAAAGCTTTTGTGGAACATAAATGTACTTGCTCATACAGGTTTCTCTACTTCCTTGTTGCCACGTGAATGGTTTTGGGGGAAGTAACCTTGAAATTGAATGAACTTATATAACTAATTGGAAGAAAAAGGGTACTGGAAACTACAGAAAGAATTTGCTGGACAGTTATTTTCTAGCTCTTTCTGATTAAATAAAGCTATTTTTGTATTTCTGATCTTTGCATGAAACAAACAAAAACCCTGAAGTTGTAGCGACTCATGAATAAACTTGGTGAAGCATTCTGGCGGTGACCTAGCAGGCTGCAGATTTTCAATAGATGTGATTGAGTGTAAAGACCTCTTGACAACAGCTGTGCTGGTGCTACCGGCCTGCTCCTACGGAACAAATGCTACCTCTGCAGAGGAACAACTGCCTGCAGTTCCCGTGTGGGCACAAGAACTTTATGAGCAAAGCTGAGGCTTTAGCAGGACATCATACCTTTCCCAAAATGGTCATGAATTTAGGTAGGCCAGAGAGCACTGCAGGCATGCAATTCTGTTGATGAATGACAGGCTTTCCGGCCAAGAATATTACTGGCTCTTAGTTGTCCTAAATTCAGCTTTCTGACATGACTGACCTCGCTTGAAAATAGAGTGGGTCATTCATATTCTCAGAGTCATCATTTACTGTTATGAAATTTGTGAATTAATTTTTATCTCTATCAGGGCATGCTTTGGGGTTAGTCCTAGGCAGTCTTTGACCTTGGGCCACATACTGCCTTCCCTACCCTTGTCATAGGCTCCAGGATCTAATTTCAGAGTAAAAATTGGAAAGCTGCCTCCATTCTACCACTTCCTAAACAGGCCCAGGTAATAACATTGTAATGGCCAAAATAAGAAGCATTATTTTTCTTATTAGCACTCTAGTTTTCAATAAATCAGATAATCTAAATGGTAATACTATGCATTTTCCACAAGACTAAGTACAATTATTTTTATTTAGAATGAAAAAAATAGTGTAAACAATTTTTTCCCCTGAATTTAATTTTTTCTTTTTTTTTTTCTTTTCCTTTCTCCCTCCCTCCTTCCCTTCCTTCTTTCTTCTCCTCTCCCTCTCCCCATTGCATCTCTCTTCACCAGTTGAGCTAATTTGGAATAGAAGTCACAACTTTGGACTCTGGAGTTAGATAATCCCAATTTGGCTGCAACTAGCTTTGTAACTCTGGGAAACCTCTTAGCCCCTGTGTGTACCTGTTTCTTCTAAGATAAAGATGATAATATTATATTCCTTAGAGTTGCTGTGATGATCATGTAAGGTGTTTTGTGCCTGACCTACAGTAAACACTTGATAAATGTTAGCTACTATATATTCCTAATATATTGTGGTCATATAGCATGAGAAACATCAAGAACATTGATTTGAAGTAAGAAAAAAATTAGAAAAAAGCTCATAAGAGCAACCACATTGCTACCAATGATGACAAAACTATTGCAAGGGATCTTAAAACTTTACAAATTAAATACACAGGAAAAAAGTGAGAAGTAAGAAAAATACATCATTTTGATCAAGGAAACAAGAATAAGATTGTCGTATTAAGTGAACAAAAATTAGTTCAGGCCATAAGCCACAACAAGAGAATTTTTCTAATCATGAGCAGCGTTTATATTGGTGAGACTGGTTTAGGAGATGACATTTCTTTGAATTACTTGGGAGATCAGAAAAATTTTCAGTTTAACCAACTCGATCATTTTACAGGTGAAGAGACTGGGGTTCCAGGAGATTAAGCACATCTGGTGGCAGAGCTAGATCAGAACCGTGGATCTCCCTGATTGGACCCCAGGGGGTCATCCTAGTTGAGCACACAGCTTTTGAAATGTGACAAGATCAAAAAGCCCAGAGAACTTTCATGCTGGAAGGAGAACAATTTTGCATTCACGTCAGGGCTCATTGTTCACACCTGGAATTCAAAGCATCTGAAAACAGATGTCATTATTCCTGTTTTACAAATGGAAAAATCTGAACAAGGATAGGCTTTAGGCTGACAGGCTTTGTCACCCAGTTTTGGCTCTGTAAATACACTCATCCTGCCCGTGCAAGCTGGTATGTCAACCTCCTGCAGGTGCCTGCAGCTGATTCTGGGACGCCTTCTGGCTCGCTTTCCATTGTCCACTTCTATTATATATTCGGTGGTCATTGTTTCCTCCCTTCTAAATGTAAAACTTATAAAGGACAAGTATTTTTTTCATTCATAGGCAAGTCTCCAACATCTTGAGCAATACTCAGCATGGATTCAACTATCAATGGCTATTTCTTGAACTAATGAACAAAAAATTGGCACTCTGATTTTCTCCAGCTAGACATTCAGATTGGCAGATGAATTTGGGGCCATGTGTCTAAGCTCTGAGTTGGAAACCTCTACCATATGTTGACCAGTTCCGTGCTTTGCAACTTTGGGTAAAACTAGCCTGCCCTGGATTCCGGGACACAACCTGCTGAGCACATTTCTTGCTCTACCCAGGAGTGACAAGAGATCCTGGGCCCAGTATATCCCTACAGACAGTTGGAATTGCTGTGGACAGTTACTATAACACCTATTGATTGAAGAAAATTGTTTTGTCCCTTAAATGTTGGACCAACATTTGTAAGGGACACGATCTTTATCACAGAAGGAAGTAGATGCAGCTTTTGTGGCTTTGGGCGGGTTCCATCTAGGTCTATACCTGTTTCCCCTGTGAACCATTCTGCCTTGCGTTTGTTTCTATGCTTGTTGGGAAGGCAAAGTGTGTGGGTCACCAATGGCTCTTTAGTATAGAGAGAAGACCAATATGACTTTCCCTTCTTCTGCCTGGCCGCCACTAAAGTGTCAAATAATCCTATAGGTCACCAGGCTATCGGCTTAAGACAGGAAGTCTCAAGAAATGTTTTGTGAATAGCTTATTATATCAGAGGAAACGTCAGCTGGGTCAGGAGTATTGTTCCTCTAGTGGACTGGGCATGAGGGATTTAATTAGGATGAATAGTTGAAACCAGACAAAGATGGTTTTTCCTTGGGGACCCATGTACTCTGTTAAAATGCAAAAACAGAAATGCTTATGTAATGACTTTCTTCCTAAAAATTCAGACCACTTCAAAAATTCCCTTTAATTGTATTCTTACCACAACTCTGAAGATGAGTAAATTTATGCTACAAATATGTTTTTAGGGCAGTTACATGTATGCCCATAACTCCTCTTATAGCAACCTAGGGTCGTTAGTGTTACAGAAGGTTCTGCACATGTCCCAGAGGCTGCATCAGCACAAGGACAAGTGGTTCAAGGAGAAGGAATGAGGAGTCTTATTACTTTGCCTGCAAGTGAGGAGGCTGGCAGATTCCCGTCTCAAAGTACTAGTGTCCCCCTTCTGAGCAGAAGTACAGAGCTTTTAAAGATTCTGATCAATCCCATCTTTGGCTAAAACGATCTCTTGACCTCCACCAGGATTAATCCCATCTTCAGCTAAAATGATCTCATGACTTCTGCCCAAACAATCCCTTGAACTATCGCCTGTGGCACAAAGAACAACAGACATTCCCTGCCCCTCCTGACCACTGGCCTGAGGCAGCAATGCAGGTTCTAGTTCTCCAAAAGGAGTGGGGGAGGTTTTAAGGAGACATAAAACATTTTTGCCATTTCTTCTGTTACATATTCCTACAACTTATATTTTTCAATTTGAATATTTAAGCCCTGGTCATTTCCACTTGTTTTGTCTTGTATGCAGAAATTTGACTTTAAAATCTTTTTATTATATGAGTTTGCATCTTTTGGTCATTTCTGCTTTATGAAAGTACATGCCATGTTATTTGGTACATAGATATTCATAACCGTCATATCTTCATTGTGAATTGGAACTAACATTATAAAGCAGCATTATCCAATAGAACTTTCTGTGATAATGGGAATGTTCTCTGCACGAGTTCATTTAATTAAATAAAATTAAAAACTCAGTTTCTCGGTCACATTAACTCCATTTCAAATGCTTGGTAGTCGCATGGTGACGAGTGGCTACTGAATGCAACAGCATGGTTATGTGGTATCCTCTTTGTTTTACTTAATGCTTTTTGGCTTGCATTCTACCTTGTCTGATATCAAAGGCTTGACCCCTGCTTGCCTTTTGCTTACTTTTAACTGGCACAACTTTGCCTAACCTTTTATTTTTAACCTTTCTGAATCACTTCGTTTTAGGCAAGTCTTTTGTATAGAACATAGAGTTGAATTCTGCTTTTATCTTAGGTTAGTTAAGCATGTCTACATTTATTCATCTAATCTCTACGTTTGATGGCATTTCTTTCATTTTTTAGTACATATTATAAATATTAGTAATCCTCTCTCTTCTTAGAAAATGTCCAGTGGTGTCATACTCTGAGCAAAATAAAATTGGCTTGGATCTTTTTTCTTCTCTCATCTCTCCTCTGCTTTCCAATTTTAGTCAATAATATTGTCTTTCACAGTGTGTATCCTTGCAGTCTTAGACTTCTACAGTTCTGTTTGTCAGCACTAAATGATAGCATCTGACTCTCTCCTACTCATGATGCAGTTTATGTTCTTAGTCTACTTACTCCATTCTCTCCCCACTTTTTCCTCCGACATTCTATTGTAAAAATTTCCAAACCTATAGCAAAGTTGAAAGAATTTTACAGTAATTATCCGTATACCCACCGCTATACACTACTTACTTTATCAGTATGTATCCATCTATCCATCCTTTGAGGTTTAATTGATCATTTAAAAAATTATATGGTTATTGCTTTCAGTGACTTGTCTAGGAAACGTTTGTCTACCTCCAAGTCACCAAGACAAGTTACTATGCTGTCCTCTAAATGCTTTATTGTTTTAGCTTTTACATTTTGGTCTCTGATCCATTTTCTCTCCCTTTTTCTCCCATATTTCGTTAGATGTGTTAGTTCTACAGTAGCAGAACATACAGTAGCATTTGTGTATTATTTTTTCACCCTTATCTCCAAATTCATTGTATTTCCCCAGTCAACTCTTGGTTGGGTGAAGCCTATTCTCTAGTCGGTCCCTCAGAAAGGAGGTATAGGTACAATATTCTCTGATGTCTTGCAGGTTCAACTCTGATTCTCTTAGCCTCAATACTTGAGGGACAGTTGGGATTGATAAAATACTCTTGCTCACACTCTCTTGCTTTGATTAATATATTAAATATTAGTTATTTTTCATTGCTTATTTTTCCAAAGAGATCTCAATTTTATAGGCACTGGAAGAGAGATCTTATTTTAAACTATTTTCTGACAATATGTTTATAACCATTTCACCTTAACATTATCTTTAGGTTCATGTAAAGGGCTGCCTTGTGGCTTTCTTGAGGGTCAATAGAGACTTGCCAGTAAAATCGAGTTTCTGTGAACTTTGAATTTGTGTGCACCTGTGGAAGCACATAATAAATGTAAGGCACAATGCAAATATATGCGACAATAATAATAATACTACTATTTGCTATTTTTATAGTGAGAGGATTTAAAAAAATTTTTTTTATTTCAGCGTATTACAGGGGTACAAATGTTTAGGTTATGTATATTGCCTTTGCCCGACCCGAGTCAGAGCTTCAAGCGTGTCCATCCTCCAGACGGTGCACACCGCACCCATTAGGTGTGAATTTACCCATCCCTCCACCCCCTCCCATCTGCCCAACACCCAATGAATGTTATTACTATATGTGCACTTAAGTGTTGATGAGTTAATACGAATTAGATGGTGATACAGTGAGAGGATTATCTCTAAGAAGGCAGAACGGGACAAGGCTAGCATTTTAAGTCTAGAATTACCAGGAATAATTTACTAAGTTTATATCTCAAAGTTTAGATAACTTAGTTTCTCATACAAACTTGGGACCCTTATATGAATTAAATCCCAATTACTTACTCTTAGGAAACCTTTGAGTAATTACAAGATGGATAACAGGCCGGGTGCGGTGGCTCATGCCTGTAATCCTAGCACTTTGGGAGGCCGAGGCAGGTGAATCACTCAAGGTCAGGAGTTCGAAACCAGCCTGAGCAAGAGCGAGACCCCATCTCTACTAAAAATAAAAAGAAATTAATTGGACAACTAAAAATATATAGAAAAAATTAGCTCGGCATGGTGGCGCATGCCTGTAGTCCCAGCTACTTGGGAGGCTGAGGCAAGAGGATCACTTGAGCCCAGGAATTTGAGGTTGTTGTGAGCTAGGCTGATGCCATGGCACTCTAGAGTGAGACTCTGTCTCAAAAAAAAAAAAAAAAAAAGATGGATAACAAAGCTTAATTCATGGAATATGCATTTTCTTTCCAATTAAATCTTCTACATTTGATCCTGTTTTACACAGCAAGTCCATGCAGAAGTAATGAGGAATTCATTAGCTCAAAATACATTGAAGATTTTTAAAAAATTCACTAGGTGGCTCGTGCCTGTAATCCTAGCACTTTGGGAGGCAGAAGCAGGAGGATTCCTTGAGGCCAGGAGTTTGAGACTAGCTTGGGCAATACAGGGAGACCCCATCTCTAAAAAAAATTTTTTTTTATATTAACCAGGTGTGGTGGCATGTGCCTGTAGTACTAAGTTCTTGGAGGACCGAAGCAGGAGGATGGAGGCCAAGGGTTTGACTTTATAATGAGCTGTGATCATGTCAGTGTACTCCAGCCTGGGTCACAGAGTGAGACCCTGTCTCTAAAAAAAAAAAAAAAAAAAAAAAAAAATATTTTTTAAAAAATATCTTAGGAATAAGCAAACACAGACCCTAGCACCCAATCTGGGTTAATATGAGATAATCCATGGATTCAATATTCTTCTCTACATAATATGAACATCATGATATGGTTTCTAAACACACATCACCCTGATATAAAAATCAAATTATGAACTAAAACAGAGGGAAGTGAAAAAGAGAACGTAACTTACAATATGCCAGAATTCTTAAATAATAACAAAAATAAAGATGCAGCTACTTGTATATAGCAGATTGAGTTCATGTAACACCCATGACCAAAGAACAAGATTAGGGGATTTTGCCCCTTTCACATGAGGACCAGGCCTGAGGTTCTTGTGAAGGCAGTTAATCTCTGTTCACTGGGGTAACAGGTAACTAAATGGAATCTCTGACTTCTAAGGAATTTTTAATTTCAAAGTGGAAATCAATATATTGAGTGTTTCTTCTTATAAAAGTGATACATGCTTCTAAAATGTAAAAATACTGTTGTATATGAAACAGAGAGCGACAGCACTGTACTCCTCTTGCTGCTGATCTCACACGAAGGAGGAATCACTAATATTAGTGACTTAGTGCTACTGACATTATACAAATGTAATGTGTAAATTACATATTATAAATTTATAAATTACATAGTTTATAAATATACCTTTTTTGGAAGAATGGAATTTGTAACTTTTTTTTTTCATTTAACATCATATCTTGGACATGTTTCCATGTTAGTTTGTATAGATCTGCCGTCTCCTTTTAAGTGGGTTGATAGTATCTGGCATGCCATTGTATCAATGAGCCTTCACTGAGTTCATGAATCCTCTGCTGGTGAGTGGATAGTCAACTTTCCCAGTTGTTTGATTCCATAAATTGCAATATAATAACATTCTTATACATGTACTTATTTACTATGAGAATTTATTACATATATTTTTAGAAGTTTTTCGATGAAAAGGAGTGACTTTTCAATTTTGATACATAATGCTAAATCATGCTTATGAGTTGTTATAAACCTCAGGACTTTTCTTGGTGTGGAACATGACCAATAATATAAGGTATTGGGGCAATATTAAAATTAATGTGTATTAGACTGAAGGTTTCACCAGGGAAAAAAAAATTAATGTGTGTTAAGTCATTTTTGTTGTGAGAGAGGTAATAGAACTGATGAGAGCAGTCAAGGTATTATGTAACATGCAGAGATAATGAAATGGTAGGGATACCCCTCACCTTTTTTATAAAATGAGATTGAGGGTACTTATCTCATAGGGCTGTTTTGATGATTCAATGAAATAACAGTTGTAAAACCCTAGTCTAGTACCTGGCACATAGGAGGTGCTCAGTAAACTATTACTGTTATTTCTGTAAAGAGAATTTGTTCTCATAATAGAGCCTTCTTTTAGCTTTTGTGATCACATTTTTAAAAACTCCTTTGGCTTTTACTTTTATCAAGTATGAGACCATTCGTAACTAGACTTTAAGATTTTTAATTACAGGCAGCTCTGGATTATGGAAGACTGGAATTACAGCGTTCCATACTTACAAATGGGCTCCCAAGGGTCCCCATAAGGATCATTTATAATTAAATAATTAAATTAATAATTGAGGAACTAGTCTCTTCCATGCATGCAAAAAAACCTGCATGGTCTCAGCAGTGCGTTGGTGCAGCATCTGTACAAAATCACTTCCACACAGCATCACTTTTGCCTTAACTTTTTTTATTGATGTTGTGAGGCTGTATTTACCCTTAGGACCATGCCCCAAAGCAAAAGCCCACCGCAAGTCCGGGAGTCCAGGTGAGCCCGCAGCGAAGAGAAAGGTGCTTACAATGGAAACAAAAGTAGAAATAATTAAGCGTTAGGAAAAAGGCAATATATATAACCTATACATTTGTGTCCCCATAATATGCTGAAATAAAAAAAAAAAATAAAATAAAAATAGACATATAAAAAATAAAATAAAGGATAGAATGAAAATAATGGAAGATGTGAAAGACAGTGCTCCAATGAAAGCATCGGTTATTACTAAGCAGTACAGTAGATTAATTATTGAAATGGAAGATTGTTATTGGTTTGGTTAGAAGATCAAAATAAGTGAACATTCCTATTAGCCTAGAGTTGAGGCAACATTAGGTGAGTGTTAACCTTTAATATTCTTTTTTGAATTTTCTCCTGTCTCCTATCTAAACTTTTTGTATGGATTTGTTTTTATGTTTTGTTTGAATTTAGAGAAAGAGCACAATAGTTTTTGCAACTTATTATTAAAGTAAGGGATATTATTATTATTACAGTATTGTACTATATTATTATCACATATAAGCCATTATAGTATTGTTATTATAAATTTTACAGACAAATGCTACCTAAAGACATTCTCAGGAATATATCTCATCTGCAATCTGGGAACCACCTGTACTTAGTATTATTTAGTATGAACAAGAGAAATTTGTAGGGTCTTTAAAACTGAGGGGTCAAATTTTATGCTACAGCTATGGGCAGCTAAGAGTTACCAAGTCAAGGCAGGAAGTCAGGGCCAGGGGCATCTGCCATAGGCCAAGGGCCAGTGCCTACAGTGTGAGAGTTACCAGCACAAGCTCAGTTGTCAGGAAGTGAAGGCAGGCCAAGAGTCAACAAGCAAGATGACTCACAGGTAACAGGACACCCAAATGTCAGGAGCCATAAGCCATAAGACGCGAGGACCCTGGCTCCACAACCCCAGCCAGGCTCCACTCCAGAACAGGCCCAGGCCAAGGCACGATCCAAAGTTCTGAAACTCAAGGTAGCCAGCCAGGGACCCAGGGGGACCAAAGCACATCCCCATGCCAAGGGGACTTGGCTGATAGCTGCTTCTGGGCTTTTGCAGGCTTGAGTGTGTCAGAAGCCAACTACAGAAGAGCTTGTCTGGGTCCTCCAGGGGCAAGTAGGTGAATGGGGCAGCAGAAAGTTAGGTCAAATATGGAAGAAAGAAGAAAAGAACTTTCTATGACAGTTGTACCACACTGTGATGGAACCCTCCTACAGCAAAACATTAGAAAAGCTGCATGTGGCTGTATTATCAAGCCTCACATCTGCTATCAGCCCTTGGGAAATGGAATTTTGCTGTATTCTTTCCCTTGAGTTTCCAAAACAATTATCTAAGATTCTGGCTGGGCATAGTGGCTCGTGCCTGTACTCCCAGCGCTTTGGGAGACTGAGGTGGGAGGGTCACTTGAGGCCAGGTAGTTTGAGACAAGCCTGGGCAACATAGCAAGACCCCATCTCTACAAAAATTTTAAAAATTAGCTGGGTGTGATGGCACGCACCTGTAGTACCAGCTAAAGCAGGACGCTGAGGTGGGAGGATCGCTTGAGCTAGGAGTTCAAGGCTGCAGTGAGCTATGATCATGCCACTGCACTCCAGCCTGGGTGACAGAGTAAGACCTTGTCTCCAAAACAAACAAACAAGCAAACAAACAAAAGCTGACAGCTTTGCTAAGATTTAAGTAGTTATGGCACTAGAATGTCCATCATATGTTCTGTCTGTGTCTCGTCTTCATCTCTATTTCTTTTTAGAAGAGTTTGAGGGTGATGTTGGAGGAAGACATTGCTGTGTGCTACTATGAGGAAGATGGGAACAGGGACATAGGAAGGACTATAGGAGCATTGCTCTTATACTTGGAATCACGAGATATCTATGGAAGTCCAAATAGCTGTCTTAGGCCCTCATCCTAGAAAACAGTGCCTGAGGCTATACCGCAAAACACGTTACTGGGAATACAATCCCATGAAGCAAGAGGGAGGCCAGGGAGAAATAAGAGAATATATATATATATATGTGTGAGTAAAAGTGGATTATGAAGCTGACCACAGCTTGATGATAGGCACAGTTGATTGCTTGGCCTTGCAGGATGTTTTCAGGGAGATGGTATGAAGCTATTACATCTCCCTTCTGGGGTGTAAGGAAGAATTATCCTCTGGCTTTCATTTCCAATTGATCAAAGCTGCTTCACAGGGCATTACTCCCCCTCACTTCCAGGTTGCACTGCTGGTCCCTCCATCAGCTGTCGGGGAGGCTAAATCCAAGACAGCAACTGTGGTATCTGCGGCATAAGCCACAGTCCTCAGGGCAAGCCAGTGAGTCGGCCTGAGTCAGTGGCACTTCCCACATGCTTGCCTGCAACTTGCAGCCTCAAAGGCCCCGCTAGGTGGGTGCCCAGCGGGTTCCACGGCATCATTTAGCTGAAAGCTCCAGCATCTCTTGCCCCAGCAGCAACAGGGAAGCCCAGGCCAAATGCTGGCTGGTCATGCCCACATGAGGGACCACGGCATTGCCTGATGCCACAGCCACAGGAACACCACAGGCTGCCGCTTAGGGCCACCTTAGTCAGAATGCAAAGCATATGTCTGGACTTGGGTAGCTCATCAACTGAGCTCAGTCCTATGACATTTACATGTTTCTGATTATACAATAATAACTAACAGCATCGAGCACTTGTACTGAAAGTTCTTTATATATAATCTCACGTGTGAATCTCATTTAATATACAGTCATACATTGCTTAACGACGGGGACATGTTCTGAAAAAATGCCTTGTAAGGCGATTTCATCATTGTGAGAACATCACGGAGTGTGCTTATACCGACCTAGATGGTCTAGCCTACCACGCAGCCAGGCCGCATGGTATAGCTATTGCTCCCAGGCTGGACGGCTTGTTACTGCACTGACTACTGTAGGCCAGTTGTAACACAATGGTAAGCACTAGTGTATCTAAACATATCTAAACAGAAAGGTACAGTGAAAATATAGCGTCAGAGATTAAAAAATGGTCCACCTGTATAGGGCATTTACCATCAATGGAGTTTGCAAGACTGGAAGTTGCTCTGGGTAAGTCTGTGAGTGGTGAGTGAATGTCAGGGCCTAGGACATTACTGTACACGACCACAGACTTTATAAACACCGTCCACTTAGGCTACACTAAATTTATGAAATAATTTTTCTTTTTTCAATAATAAATTAACTTTTTTACTTTACAGACTTTTTAATTTGTTTAACTTTTTGACTCTTTTATGATAACACTTAGCTTAAAACACACATTGTACAGCTGTGCAAAAGTATTTTCTTTATATCCTTATTCTATGAGCTTTTTTCTGTTTAAAAACTTTTTTATTTTATTTTTTACTTTTTAAACTTTTTTGCTAAAAACTAAGACATAAAGACACCATTAGCCTAGGCTGCACAGGGTCAGGATCATCAACGCCACTCCACTGGCTGCCACCTCCACCTCTT
>CAUYRT010064124.1:0-19823 GCA_963574885.1 Lepilemur ruficaudatus | reverse complement strand
AGCCTCCCAAGCAGCTGGGACTACAGGCATGCGCCACCATGCCTGGCTAATTTTTTCTATATATATATATATATTTAGTTGACCAATTAATTTCTTTCTATTATTAGTAGAGACGGGGTCTCGCTCTTGCTCAGGCTGGTTCCGAACTCCTGACCTTGAGCAATCCGCCCGCCTCGGCCTCCCAGAGTGCTAGGATTACAGGCGTGAGCCATCACGCCCGGCCAAACCCCTTATTTTTAATGTTCTCACTTGAGGTGGGGAAAAGCTCATCACCACCCTCACGGTGGATTTACTCAGCCTCCACAAACTTAGAAAATGAAATTTGTTGAGTTTACATTCATTCTCTCTCCCCTAGGCTTACCAAAAATTCTATTTCATTACTGAAGGCTAGCACCCTTTGCCCACACCTGCCTTATAAGTTTTATGTTATAATTTGTTAACTTTTGAAAGTTACATTTGAAAGAGGAAGCTCTGTGTTTGCAAACCCTCTCAGAGAAGGCACACTTTGTGATAGGAACCCTTTAATTCAGGGATAAGAGGTGTTTGTTACTGAAGGAATGGGGATGAGGTGGTTATGGGAATATGTTTGAATGGGGAGGCGAAGTATGTAGAGTACAGCGTCCTAAGCTGGACTGCCTGGTTGGAATTCCAGCTCTGCTGGCTCTGTGACCTGGTGGAGATTATAATCCTTACCTTCATTTGGCTCAGGTTTTTTCCTTTAAAATGGGATTATAAGGCAACCTTCTTCACTGAGTTTTTGTGAGTATTACAGGAGATTACTTTATGTAAATTGTTTAACAAAGCACCAGGGATATCACACACTTAATGAATGTTGGCTATCATCATCACGTCATCGTTGTCATTATCATTATCACTCATTGGCTAGACTGTGAGCTGCTTGAGGACAGGAGCTATGATTTATCTGGAACATAGCAGGGCTCAGCCAATATCTGCCAAATGAGTGAGCAAATGTTATTTAGTGTTAGTCTTTCCTTTTAGCCTTTTCTTTTATGGCCGATTCTTGAAGTTTCCCTTTGTTTTCCTCCTTCAGTCATAAAGATAGTAAAATAAGAAGTGTAATTTTGGAAAGAAAGGAAGATAAAATACTCAGCCATGATCTTACCAAGCTCATCACCCTTCTCAGTTTCCTTTATTTCTATTGGTCCTTCTTATCATAAGTTACTGTTCAAAAATATTTACTTGCTCACCTCCACTTCCACGGGAAAAGTATACTGCCCTGCTCAGTTGGTGTTGGGCTTGATCATGTGACTTACTGTGGCCTCACCGGGGGTGGAGTGTACTTTGTCATCCCTTGGCTTTGGGCTCAGTCATGTGATTTATTTTGGCCAACAGGATGTTAGTAAACATAATGTGAGTAGAGGCGTGAAGTTCACTTGTGCAGTTGGACTTGTCCTCTTGCACCACTGCCATCGCCAGGAGAAGAGTTTATCCAGCTGGCTGCTGTCCTCTCATCCTGGCCCCGAATGGACATGCGTGGAGCAGACCTGAGTCCAGCCTGCATCAAGCAGATAAGCCCAGCTGGACCTTCAGGTTAAAGCAAAGATGCCCAGCCAAACCCAGTTTATATTTGTAGATCCATAGCTAAGAAGCAGACTTATGAGAAATAAGTGCTTATTGTTTATTATGCAACAATAACTGAATGATAGTTATCAAAATATGAACTTAATTTGTACATAGGCATAACCAAAACATAATGCTATTTTACTTTACTTGACTATGCATTATATCATAGTTGGGTTCCTGCACAATTTTTTAAATTTTCAACTAGCAGTGTAATACTTTATCGATTTCATCTAGAAAATAATAATATAAGTAACATCAACTCCTATATATTGAGGACTTAGGGTATGTCGGGTATGGTGCTCTGTGTACATTTAGTCCTTTCAACAATCTCAAGAGATAAGCCCACCTCATCATTCATATTCTCAAAGCCAGAGGTGGCGTGGCATACATTTATTAATATGGATTCTGGGACCAGACTGTCTGAGTGTCTGGGTTTGAATCCCAGCTCTGCCACTTCTTAGTTGTGTGACCTTGAGAAAGTCACTTAACCTCTCTTGTCTTGGTTGCCTCATCTGTAAGGATGATAATAATAGTAGTACCTACCTTGTAGAGTGCAGTTGTGAACCCTAAATGTATGTAAACATTTAGACCAGTTCCTACCCTATAGAATCTGTGTTAGCTGCTGTTATAATTGAGGAAACTGGATTTCAGAGACGCTAGACAGCTTGCTCAAAGCCATGCAATTAATAGATTATAATGTTTGGATTATTTTTAGGTTTTTTTGCCTAGCAATTATAAAATAAAAATGCAGAGAAAAATAAGTTGCTGTGGCAAATGTTGGTAGTGAAATTTTAAGCACTGTTCAGGGAAGCAGGGACTCTTGACTAATGGATCCACTGGGAAGTCCAATCTCAGGCAGAGAGAGAAATTGAGTTTCGGAGGGTTTGACTACTTTGCTCTAAATCACTCGGGTGGTTAGTGGTAGGGAAAGAACAACTTGGATTTTCTGACTCCAACTCTGGGGATTTTTCACGGACCAGATTATTTCTTTAAAAATAATCAGTAATTGCTCATTTAAAGACAAAAGGAGTGATCCCTTGAAAATTAATTGTGTTGTGTGGCAGGGTGACACACTTAAAATTTAGCAAGGGTTTTGTTTTCACTACATTAGCAAGCAACATTAAGCTATTCCTTTGCTTGTGCTTGGGTTGGAGAATATAGGGTGAGGCAGGGAAATGACTTCTGTCCCCTTTATGAGTAAAGAGTTTTTCTCCCACCCTGGACTCTTGGAGGGAGTCTGGTCTCTCTTTAGATGTTAGCATTCCCTATTGCTTTGAAAGCAGAAAGCTGGCAAGCGTTCAGATTTCAGGGTCAAAGAGGCAAAGCTGCCTGTGGTATTCTTTGATGGTCTGAATCCTTCAGTCACTCTCCAGGTGTCCTTACAGAACAGAAAAGAAACAGAGTAAATCTTTTGTACTTTCGTGTCGAAGAGGGAGATGATAGATTCGGGGTGTGTGGCTGTGAGAGCTTGGGGGAGGAAATGGAATAAATCCTGGCTCTGGTCAGCCAGTGGTGGGCTCCTGAACCCATTTCTGACTTGGTTGCCTTGGTACGAGCTGTGGAAGAAATGGCTTTCTGTAGGAGCAAAGGGGCCGAGGACCCAGACACCAAGCCAGGGGCACCTGGAGCGAGGCAGGCAGTGGAGAGAGCGGAGCTGTCCTCCCTCACAGGATGGTGGCTGCTGTGAGGGGACAGGACTGCACCTGGGCTGGGCAACAGCAGCATTTGCTGGGTCTCAGGCACTTGGAAGCCCCTGGTGAGAAGCAGGGACAGCAACGGTGGGAGTTGGCAGGGGAGACCCCAGTGCTCTCCGTGTAAATGGGGGAGTTGGGCTGACCCTTTTCTTCCAAGGTTTGCGACCTTGAGGCTTTGATTTCTCTAGTTCATGGAGAGCCAGTTTCCCAGGAGGGATGATAATGAGCACGTCCAACAGGGCAGTGGGGGCAGGGCTAGGGCCTCTTCTGATCTGACTTGAAGTCATGAGAGAGATGGGGACATATTTGTATTTGAGTGTTATGAAGCTCTCCAAACCAGTCACAGTCATAATCTTATGGAAGAATGACTGTGACTTCTCACAGTCATTCTCCCCTGTTTGGGGAGAATGTTAGCAATGTCCCTGTTTTTCAAATGGAAAAAAAAAAAAATCAAGTGTGTATTCTTCTGACTGACCCATAGTATTTCCACAATGTCCCCAGGAGAGCAATGGCTGGAGCAAAGAGTATGAAATTTTAAGTGTGAATAGCTTTTAAAATCAGACAAAAAGCATCAAACTTTGTTCGTATTGCAAAATAGAAGAAAAATATCATGTAGATATTTAATGGCATGGGAAAATGTTTTCAACATAGTGCCAAATGAAAAAAGCAAGTTTATTACCAGGATTTTCAGTGTGATCTCCTTTTGCAACACTAAATGGATATATTTCTGCAGGAAAAAAGTCTGGAAAGATGTATTCCAACATGCTCACCGTGCTTATTCTTTGTTTGATGCAATAATGGGTGCTTTTTATTTCTCTATTCTGCTTATCTGTGCTGTTTGAATATTTTTATGACAAACAGGTATTGCTTTTGTAATAAGAAAAAAAGTGCAACATAGGTTTTTACTTTTAAAAACTGAGAGTAAAATCTAAACAACAAAAAAACCTGCAGGCTTTGTGTTTGGGATGGCGGAGGATAGTAAGCCTCTTTCATCTAATGGGAGTGTAGATGTCAGGGCTGGATGATAATGACTCAGAGCTGGTGGAAATGCAGCCAGTGGAACAAGTTTCAAACAGGAAAGTGCTTGTGGGGTGACCTCCAGGGTCAGCCGCAGAGCTTACCGTAGATTCCACCAAAAGAGTAAGAAGATCCAAAGGGGCAAGGGGTAGGGTCGGTTGGGTGGGTGTGTCCCAGTTTAAACAAAGCCGCTTTGATGTGCTTCCCAGAGGGCTGGCACAGGAATGCAAGCCCACCCCCCCTCTTGCAGCCATTAGGGAGTTATAAACATCCACCTTCAAGGGAAGATCTGTCAGTTCTATGAACCACAAAGGGAAGATTTACAGGTAATTTTCCCCTCCCAGTACAAAAGTGGGATTAGGCAAATACTGGAAGTTTCCCCCCCCTTCCTATACTGTACATAGAGATGCTTTGTTTTTCTCATTCCCCATGATGTTTGTAATGACTTTTATATCACATACTGATGTTCAGTGCTTACACTGTGCTTTCTTCACGTCCGTCAGGGGAGCAGGCGTGGAGAATGTGCTGTTCCCCATGCCAAGGTGAACAGGGACGGCTAAAGCCCAGGGGTCTGGGCTGGGCTGGAGACGGCTGGCTCGAGGCACCACCCACCCTGGCCCCAAGTCAGGGTTGACTATGTGAGGAAGGGAATACACCCAGACCTCCATATTTTGGAACAATGAGCTAAGGGAATTCCTTGGGAGTGATGGGGGCTCATTTTAAGGCCAATTCTCTTTGAAAGCCTTTTTGTTGAGATAGCTGTAATGTGATGTCAAGAGTTTGAGCTGGAGATGAACAATGATGGTTCCAATCCATGTTCTGTCATTGACTGGTTTTGTGATCTTAGGAAATTCAGTTAATTTCTCTGAGACTGAGCTTTCGACACCTGTAGAACTGAGATTACCTGCCCGTGTCTGAAGGTTGTACAAAAGAAAGTTAAAATAAGAGTCTTGTCTGTGTTTCAGCTGAGGTAGGTGTCCACTACTCTGGGATTCCAGAGCGAGGCACTGGCTAGGACACCTCAGCAGGACACGACAGGAGGTGCAAACCTTACCTGAGCACTATCCAAGAGACAGTGCTTAGAAATGTGTGTGTCCTTCCCCCAGAACCACAACTGCAGAAATTTAAAGGGGAGAGACTAAGACTGGCTCCTGGCTCGCTCTCTCAGGGTATGAAGGGCGTCTGTCCCCTGTGCATTATTCAGGCCACAACCAGCCTGAAGGCTACCTGGAGAGGGGGTGGGAGGGAGGAGGAAGAGAAAGTCTGTGTGGCGCAGGCCAGGTGCAATGTAGGAGGCTGGTGGGAGGGGGCGCTGTCTGCGTTAAGGAAAAATGGGTAAAAGATCCCAGGGATGGTCCATGGTGGGTGGAGCGGTGTCTCTGAAATCCCTGAACTTACCCCATGAGAAAAACTTAACCCTGAGAAAAACAGTCTTCAACGGCTGCTGAGGAGTGGAAACAGAGGTCCTGTCAAGTCAGTGCCTGCCAGGTAAGGTCTTTTCTGTACCTGAGCTCTCCTTGCTCTCACGGCCACACCCCCCTGGAGGAGCAGAAGGCAGCCTCAGGCGTGGGGAGGAGGCCAGAGGAGCTGGGCCAGGCGGCCAGAGACAAAGCCAACCCCAGCTCCCACACACTGCAGCAGGCCTCGGGAGAGGAGGAGAGGAGCAGGAGTTTTAGATGACATTTAGAGTTTTTGTTAATATTGCATGAGAATCAACAGAAAATAGGAGTGAGGGTGTTTCATGATTGGAAGTGATCTGAGGACTTTTTATTATGTGAAAATAGCTACAGATATCAAGAGATTCACCCAAGTTTCTCCCAAGGGACAGGATAAATCAGCCCCATAGAGTGGTTTTAGAGGGTACAGGGTTGAGGGAAAGAATAAAGCTGCTTTCCAATTGTGCATTGTATTAGGGCTCTCCAGAGTCAATGGGAGGTATGCATATGTCTGCATGTGCATTTGTATATCTATCTGTCTGTCTAGAGAGATTTTAAGGCATTGCCTCACATAATTATAGAGACTGGCAAATCCAAAATCTGCAGGGTGGGCCCACAGGCCGAAGACTCAGGGAAGAGCCGATATCGCAGTTCAAATCCAAAGACAATCTCCTGGTAGAATTTCTTCTCGTTCTGGGGATGTCAGTGTTTCATTGTAATCAAGCCTTCAACTGATTCGATGAGGCCCACTCACATTATGGAGGGCAATCTGCTTCTCTCGAAGTCCACTGATTTAAATGTTAATCTCATTCAGAAACACCCTCACAGAAACATCTAGAATGATATTTGAATAAATATCTGAGCGTCATGGCCCATCCAAGTTGACACATAAAATTAACCATCGCATCCACTATTAGTCCTGCACATCCGTATTATTTCCTTAGTCTATGTTCATAGAAGTAAAATCCCATAGGATGTATTTCTAAAGTAAAGAGCTTATGTAAAATTATAAGATTTTAAATATATTGCCAAACTACCTTCCAGAAATCTGCTTTTAAAAAAACAATTTTACATTTTACTGTACTGTGTGAGAATATGATTTCTTAATTCTCCACACCCATATGACCTGTAGATACCATGTTTATGAACCTTAGGTATTACCTTTAAAAAAAGAATTTGCTAATGTGGTAGGCAAAAATTAGAATCTTATTGTTTGAATTTGCATATGAAATTTTTATTATTGTGGAATTTAACATTTATTAGCGTGTTTATTGACCATTTGTATTTCTCCCTTGGCTCTTGACCTCTTCGTGGTTTGCCCACTTTTCTATTAGCCTCTTTCAGATCAGTTAGATTTCTATATGTATTTTAACCTTCACTAGTCTTCAAATGAAGAGGCAATATTCCAAACAGCGCTGACTTGCAGCTCAGTGAAAGGGCGACCTGTGAGCTCTGCATTTGCTTTCCCCACGGGGCATCAAAACCTGCCGGTATTCCTCTCCCTTTTGGGTTTAACAAAGCAACAGTAAGTAGGAGAAATAAACAATCTAAGGACAGAAAACTCTTGAGAAGAAAGCAAAACCCAAGACAGAAAAATACTACCATTGCCTACAGCTCTTCAGAAAAGAAAAACAAGCTGCCTGTGGGATGGGCTCATCTTTTGCAGTGTGGCCCTAGGAGCAAAAAGGGGCAGATGGTCACTCTGCAGACAGGACAGGACCCCAGAGACAATTGTGCTAGGCTTTTTAGGAGTGAATTATTTGTGTCACCCGAAAGCATCAAGAAACAATTCCAGCATTGTCAACAGCATTTTCAGGTCTTGGCCCGACATTTTTAGAGAAAGATCTTAAATTATTTTGTCATCAAATTGAGCTCAACTCTCTCTCTCAACAGAAGATAGAAAAATCATTACAGAGCTTTTCAGAACAGACCAGGGTTTGGAGAACCTTGTAGAACAAAATATTTGTCCCTTCCACAATTTCTTGCCTTCAGAGTGTTTCTGGGACTTATGTACAGAAGGTCAGGTGTCTCTCTGTCTTCCCTTGAGACTGTCAGTGCAATGTGTGTGGGGGGACACTACAATATGGTCCTTATTTTACCTTTCTCCCCCAAAGTCTAGGGCATCTCTTGAGATTATTGAGGGACCAGATTCTCTCCCAACCCAAGAGAGGTGATTACTAGTCTCATGATCAACTCAGAATTCTCTAATAAGCTAAGGTTGCAAGAAAAAAAAAATCCTTGAAGTTTTTACTTTGGCTATTTCAGAAGCTTTTTGGAGCTTGTTTCTAAGGGCTCTGATTCTAGAAAATAATCAGCAGCAAATGAAAGCACCGCAGGAAAGCCTGGGGATGCTGGATGATGTCCACGGACCAGTAACTAGAAAGAAATTCTTGGAAAACTGAAACCGGCATCTTGTATCAGTTCCCGTTTTCCTGGTTGACTCCTGGTTGGATGCTTGGAAGAGATAAAATTGAAATTTGGCCCTTCTGGAGATAGGCAAAAGACAGTATTAGTCATATAATGGAGGAGGGAATGTGATATTTTAACGATCTCTCAGCAGCCATGATCACTCAGTTGCTCCCAGAGTTGCATTCTAATGATTGGATTAAACAGTTGGTGAATGTCTTAAATAGTGCAGTCCACTATAACAAAATACCATTGACTGTGTGGCTTAAAAAACAGAAATTTATTTTCTAATAGTTTTGGAGGCTAGAAGTCTGAGATTGTGGTGCCAGTATGGTCAGGTTGTGGTGAGGACCCTTTTCCTGGCTTGCAGGTGGCTACCTTCTCACTGTGTTCTAATGTGTTAGAGAAAGAGAGCAAGTCTCTGGTGTTTTTATAAGAGCATTGATCCCATCATGAGGGCCCCACCCTCATGGCCTTATCTAAACCTAATTACCTCCCAAAGCCGCATCTCCAAATACCATCACACTGTGGGGTAGGGCTTCAACACATGAATTTTGGGGGTACACCATGCAGTCCATAGCAGTGAACTCGGTGAAAACAGTGTTGGGGTCCTGAGGCGGTTCTCCATTGCTCCTCCTGTTCTCTCCCATATTTCCCATGGTTTCTTTACTCTTCTGTGTGTGGTATTAGGTCCTGGTGCACAGATACTTTCTGATACGTTGCCAGCCAAGCTAAGGAGCCCGTGGTTGTTATAGGACTTCTTGCCCTTCCTCATTATGACAATGCTGCAGGCTATATCTCTGAAACTTGTTGGTATTTCTTTAGCATTCCTCACGCTCCACTATGGTTCAGTGACTAAACCAGGCTGTGTACTATGGTGAGCAAGAAATAGCAAGCATAATTCCTCTAGCCCATTTGGGAACAACTGGACCATGCATGGGAAAGTTTTTTTGTAAATGGCGAAGTAATAAGTATTTAAAATTTTGTGGGCAACACAATCTCCATCATAACTACTGAACTCTGCCATCGTACCACAAAAATAGGCATAGGCAATATGTAAATGAATGAGCATGGCTGTTTTCCAAAAAACCTTATTTACCAAAAATAGCAGGCCGATTTGGACCATAGATCATAGTCTGCTGATCTCTGAATTGTCCCCTCTCACTCTGTTTCTGGCTCCCATTTTGTTCCTCTCTCAATTCCAGCATTGATTTGTCAGATATCTTTTTGATTATCTTGCTTTCCTTTGTCCTCATAAGCAGTTTCTTTGATTCTGCCTTTAGAATTTGCACCTATTCTCTGAAACTTTCTGCTAGTGATTGGTTTGGGTAGCTCCCTATTAAGGTGTAATCCCCCTAAAGCCTGGATCTGGTGTTGGGCCTGTGAGCTGGTCCCCTATGCATGGGAGGCAAAAGCCAATGAGACAGCGTGAGATGATGGCTGAATGTTTTTTCCTCTGCTCTGCACTATTTTAGGAATTTGGATGCCCTTTACAGTGCATTATGTCCTGGGGGGAATTGGAAGCCCATAGATCAATGGCCATCAGTCTAATCTTGGTTGCCAGGTACCTGTAGCTATGGTGACCCGCCAGGCGGGTCTTGATTTATATCTTGATTGCATGAATTTCTTTGGGTAGGAAGATGGCATGTTGCTAACAAGCTGAAAAAAATCAAGCATGGATGTTGAACATTGTCAGTCCTAGACAGACAGATAGCCTTCCTTCACACGCCAGCCCTCCTTGCAGGGGGTTGTCAAATGATGAGCATCCTGCCAGATGTTAATTCTCCTATAATCACTTTCATTCTTAGAGCCTCCTCCATTGCTGCCTCATGGATCCAACCCACTGTGGTCCTCTGAGCCTGGATTATGCACCCTGATCCTACCCTTGCGCCTCCACGGCCACCATGTTCAATCTCTGTTCATCGGGTGGCACAATCCTTTTAAGATGAGTCATATCGTGTTGCTCCTCTGCTCAAAATCCTGCGGTGGCTCCCCCAAATAAAATCTAAAGTGCTTACAAATGCCTGCAAGGCCCCAAGTGATCTGATCCCTTCTCCCACCCCATGACTGTTCATCTTCTACGACTCTCCCTACTGCTGGCTTCATGCCAGCCACCCTCTTCTCAACATTATTAAAGTGCTGAGATCAAGTTACACCCTCTGCACAATTTGTCCTTTGCTGCATTCAGCTCTCTGCTCAAACATCACCTCATCAGGGAAGCCTTCCTGACATCTTTATGTAAAGTAATGCTCCCCACCCCCGATCACCCTGGCATTCCCTAATACCTTTGCCCTAATTATCTTTTTTCCAGAGTACTTATACTGACATACCATGTTTACTTGTTTATGTGTATATTCTTTTTTCCCCATTGGAATGTAAAACTCTGTGAGGGCAGGAATGTAGTCTACTTGATGCATTATTTCATCCTCGGTGCCTAGAATGGTATTTGATACATAAACGGCCCTCTGCAAGTATACATATTTGTGTGGGTATTTTGATGAAAGAATGGTCAAATAAATGACTAAATGAATGTGACTTGTGAATTTTCTCTAGGTCCCTCAAAGTCCTTCTCTTAATAAATGATCCACAAGCCCAAATATGTAACAGAGAAAATGGCCTGACAAAGGCTAAAAATGTTTTCTGCCTCTTCAAATCGCCCCCATCCTTTTTGAGAACTAAAACTTGTATCCCTTCCTCGGGCTGTGGTTGGGAGGTGCAGGAGAATGTCCTTTGTTCTTTGTGCCACAGGAGATGGCTCGGGGGAGTTGCCTGGGTGGAGGTGATGACATTGTTTTAGCCAAAGATGGGACTATGGGATTAATCAGAACCTTTAAAATCTTGGTGCTTCTGCTCATAGGCAGGATGTTGGTACTTTGAGACAGGAGTCTGCCAACCTCTTCATTTGCCAGCAAATTAATAAACTCCTCTTTCCTTCTCTTCAAACCACTTGTCCTTTTTCTTCTGGTGTGGGCTTGGGAACAAGTGCCAAACTTTCAGTAACAGATGTGCCCATTTTTAAGGTAGATATAGAACTGTTAGGACCATTAGCTCTGGTGAGGGAGGCAGAATAAAGAAGTCCTGCCCAAATAGGAACTAGTCTTGTTTCTAGACTGTAAATGCTTCCAAAATCAGAACTAAGATTCTTTTATATTTTGTGTGCTCATACATGGCATCATATTTTACCTTATTTCTTTTGCTCATAGACATGAGAAAAATGCTTATTAAATATTAATAGAGAATGATGAGTAGGTTAGCCTTTCCAAAGTGTGTTTCATGGAACATTAAGTCTAGGGAGTTGTTCTATAGAAGAAGAAGGACTCTTAACATATCAGTTTGGGAAAGCAGCAAATTATGATAGCTAATGATTAGAAAAACTAATGTTGATTAGTTGTTACTATGTACCAGCCTCTGTGCCATATGCTTTAAAAACTTCTCTTTAATCCTATTCACCTCTCTGAGTCATAACACACACTAGTGTATTTTAAAGGCTCTGAGAAGTCCTGTTGTAAAGAATTCTTTTAAATTTCCTTTAGTCCAGCATATCCTAAACTTATTTGCGTATAGAACCACTTAGTTTGTACTACCTCAGAGATACTTATTAACACCTCTTGGATCTATTGTTCTGCAAAACACAAATTGGAAAATGCTGTTCTAGATAAGGGAATTAAATAGTAGAGCAGAATTTCAAACAGATTATTGCAAGGAACTAAATAAGCATTGACCTTCGGGGTCTTTTAAATTAAGATAACTATCTGCTGAATGCCAGGTGATAAGAAGTGATACCATCTTCTTAGGCCTAGTGGCATAATCTTCCTTTAATTGTCTGAGAAAATAAAATCATGTTTCTAAGGATCAATATGTACTTAAGAAAAACTTTTTCGTACTCTGGGATAGATTCTATGGTTTTACTAATCTAAACCTTATCCATTTAAAAAATGTTAGTTTTGGTAATCAGGAAAGGATTCTTAACACTTTCCAGTTGGATAAAAATTTTGTCATCTTAGAATGGAAACTACATAATTTGAATGTAACAAAGTTGAAGACATGTTTGTGTAAAAGTGTGTATGAGTGTGTAGGTATGTTTGTGCAAATGTGTTTGAGCATGTGTGTTGTTAGAGCCTTTTCTGGCCATGAAATGCATAAGCCTATTTTGGGATGGGGCCCCAAATGATTCATTTTCCAGTTCTATAGCAAGTGGCCACTTGTACTGGGGACTTCGGTGTCAATGAAAAGTGGAGTAAGGTGGACCTCCCTCCTCTACCTTCTTCAAAGAAATAAAAGTCTTTTCTTCAGCACCAAATGTTGGGGGTGAGCAGGGGAGTGGGAGTGGGAAAAGAAATTATTCCCCAAGGCAAGAAAAACCCCTGCGGATGGAATGGGTCTCACTGTTCTCTGGCTAAGCTGCATTTCTGTGTAGATCTGTTCTTTCCAAACTAAGTTTCCCTTAATGGATTTTTACACCAAGACTTAATGATTCTTGCAATGATAATCTGTCATGATGATTCTTACAGTGATAATATGTTATTTGAGTTCCTTGAGAAAGCACCTGCTTTCTTGTTCTGGCTGGGACTTGAAACATTCAAAGGCAGTGAAGAAAGGAATGTGAAGAATAGGAACAAATTATGAATCTAACATCATTTACCTCTCCCAAAAAGCCAATGAAGTGGGAAAATGATTCTGTGATTCTGTTTCCTCAAATAATCCTGTCCTTACTTTAAAAAGAAAAGGAAGTGACTTACAGATCACTAGGGAAAAGTCTGAGCAGAAATATCAAACTTGAAACCATGGGGACCTCATTCATCATTGTATGTGACATAGCACAGAGCACTGGGGAGAGGGAGGCTTGTGCTTCCTGGGGACTCAGGAGTTGTTGATAGAGGAAATAAAGGAATGAATAAATGTATAATTATTCAGGACTTGTGCTTTCATTTTTGAGAAACTGGCATGTTGAGCAAAAGAGTTTGGGATGGGAGTGAGGAAAAGGGTATAAAATAGAAAACACTTATATTGAACCTACTCTGTGCCAGGCACCATCCTAAATGCTTTATATATTTTAACTGATTCAATCCTCATAACGACCACATGGGGCAGGTTTTGTTATTTTCATTTTATAGATGAGGAAATTGCAGCACAGACAATTGATGACTTGCCCAGATCACACAGTTGGGAGCTGGCAGGGCCAGGTTTGGAACCCATGTGTGTAGACTCTGGAATCTGTGCTTGTATTCCTCTGCTATGCTGCCTTGGAAATAATGCAGGGCTAAGAAACAGGAGGGCTTGACAGCCAGACCATCGCTCGCATGTTCTTTACCTCCCTGAGTCTGAGTTTTCCCATCTGTAAAGTGAGGACACTAATTGTTCTTATCTCATAGGGCCATTATGATTATTTAAAGAAAGTACATGTCTAAAATGCTTAGTAGCCTGGCACCCAGAGAGCCCCCAATAATCACAAGCAGCTTAAAAAGGGTGATCCCAGGAAGACATTTGGACCACGTTTATTCAGCACTATAAAAGGGAAAAGGAGCTATTATCTAGAGCAGTGTTGTCCAGTAGAACTTACTGCAAGGATAGAAATGTTCTCTATCTGAGTCTAATGTGGTGAACACATGTGGCTATTGAACATTTGAAATGTGGCTAGTGCTAAAGAACTGATTTTTAATTTTATTTAATTGTCATTAATTTAAATTTAAATAACTAAACATTAGTTGCTTAGAATGGGGGGAGTTGGAGGCTTGTAAGATGGAGGAGTGAATGGTGGAGAGTAGGTAGGCACAGAAAATGACAAAAGGGAAGAATTGCCAAGGGGATGGGAAAACTTTGAGATGTGATGGATATGTTTGTTTTCTTGATTGTGGTGATAGTTTCATAGGTGTACACATATGTCTTAGGCTGTTTGTGTTGCTATAAGGGAATATTTGAGGCTGGGTAATTTATAGAGAAGGGAGGTTTATTTGGCTCATAGTTTTGCAGGCTGTACAAGAAGCATGGTGCCAACATCTGCTTCTGGTGAGGGCCTCAGGCTGCTTCCACTCATGGCAGAAGGTGAAGGGAGCCGGCATGTACAAAGATCACATGCTGATAGAGGAAGCAAGAGAGAGAGAGAAAAGGACACTGTCAGGCTCTTTGTAGCAAACAGCTCTTTGGGAACTAATAGCATAAGGACTCATTCATTACATGAGGATGGCACCAAGCCATTCATGAGGGGTCTGCCCCCATGACCCAAACACCTCTCATTAGGCCCTACCTCCAATATTGAGGATCAAATTTCAACATCAGATTTTGAGGGGTCAAACAAACCAAATTACAGATGCTAAAATTTATCAAATTATCCACTTTGTGAGCTGTTTGTTGTGTTTCATTCATACCTCCATAAAGCTGTTAATCAACAAAACAGATTCCAGGATAAATCCAGCTTAAGCATGGCTTCCAACAATGGTTTGAAACTGAGTTTTGAGGGGAGCCTTTGTGTACTCAGGGCTTCTGGGACTGGAGGTTGCAGTAAGTGGTTAGGGAGAAAAAGGCTAGCTAAGCTCAGCCCCCAGCCCTGCTTCTACCAGAAGAGCTGCTGTCTGGCCTACATCTCTGATGGAGCTCCTGAAGCCTTCAGGTCACTTGTGGAGCCAGTCAGGGTCCCCTTGAGGAATAGGCTCCAGAGGCCAGGACCAGGCTATGGGGGTTGGGGGAGGGTTGCAGCTCAGAGGTAGGGAGGGGAGGGCCTGGGAAGGGACTGGTGGGGTACGCTGGAGTGCTGTATAAGCTGCCTAGGAACCCAGGTCAGCATCATGTCCAGCTATAGGTCTACTCTTCTAGGGAGATGCAGGGTCCCCTGGGAATGGAGGCTGCACACAGGGCTCCCATATCCCCTGAGAGCAAGCATTAAAAGGACTGGGGCATGGATGGGGGCAGTAGCAGATGTCTGCATAGTATAGCAAAACGGTTCTTGTGGTGCATCCAGGGAGTTTGTAAAAATGCGGAATCCCAAGGCCCTTCCTTTGGGACTCTGATTCACATGTTCTAGGGGAAGGACCTGGGGATCTCTGATCCCCCCAGTGAGTCTAAGAACCATGCCAGGAGAGAGCTGGTGAGGGGGGCAGAGCACTGGCTGTGGATACAACATGCCCTCGTTCCAGATCTCAGCTCCCCTGCTGTGCAAGCTTAGGCAAGTTACTTAATCTCCCAGAGCCATGGGATCCTCATCTATAGTAGCCCCTTTTGAATTAGATGGTGCTATGGGCTAGTTGTGTCCCCCACCAAGTTCATATGTTAAAGCCCTAACCCCCCATACTGCAGAATATAATACTGCAGATAACGTCTTTAGAGAAGTAAATTAAAATGCTAGGTAGGGATATGACTGGCCTCCTTATAAGAAGAGTTTAGGACACAGACAGACCCAGAGGGAAGACCAAGTGATGACACAGGCAGAAAACAGCCATCCAAAGCCAAGCAGAGGGGTCTCAGGACAAATGAAGCCTGCTGACATCTCAATTTTGGACTTCTAACTTCCAGAACTGTGGGAAAATAAATTCCTGTTGTTTAAGCCACCCAGGCTATAGTGTTTTGTTATGGCAGCCTTAGCAAACTAATACAAATGGGAAGTACATTGTGTAGTGCCTGGCATACAATGACACCCAGCAAATGGGAGCTTTTGTTGTTCCTTGTATCAATTGCCTGAAAAAATATCCAGGAATCCCCAAATAACTGGCACTGAATACAAGAGGAAATGGTGATCTTATCTTCTGTCTGGCTCGGAGCTGCTTTCCTGCAGGAATCATTTTCCAACTGTGCCCGGTAGGCTCGAGGGTCTATCTGCCCAAATGGGGGCAGTGCCTTGGTATTGGCCTGCCATCCCTTGGGTTTCAGGCAGAATGGTGTTCCTTTTTTCCTGGAAAAGTGTTGGCATTGGCATAAACCTGTCAGGTAATTATAGTATGGTGGAAGGCCAGCATCCGGTGTGGTGGAGACTAGATGGGAATAACTCTAACAAAATAGAAAAATTGCTAGCAAGAAGCCTGAGCATTGAGCTTTTAAAAGGCATGCTGAGATTTTGGGGGAATTTAAGCAAGAAATCAGCAGAAGCCATAGCCAGGAGGAAATGGGACGCATTTGCCTATGTTAGAACAATTTGGGGAGGTGTTTGATGAGCATTTTGCAAAGCTTTTTTTCCCCTTTCTCCAACCAGCCAGGAATTCCTTCCTCTGGGTTCCCCCAGTGTCTATCTTTGTTCTGAGACTTTGGTCATAGCTTCAGTTTGCTTGCTTTCTATTGTCCCCTTGAACTTGTGGACTCCATGAGAACAGGGATTGTGCATCCTTTATCTGTCTCCTAGGTGGGTGCAGAAGAGATGATTGTGCATTTGAGTTTCTGAATGTGATACTCATATTTTTTCCTATAAAGTATTCGCTGTGAGCCAGGCACTATTCTGTGCATCTTAAAAACTGTAACTTATTAAATCCCTGAACCACCCCTTTGCAATACATGCTGTTAAGGCACAAGGAGGATAACCACTTGCCCGAAGTCTCACACTTAGTAGGAAAGAGTGTTCAGACCCCGGCAGACTGGCTCCAGAATTTAGCCACGGAGTGTGTTGTTACTACTTCGGGCTAGTGTCTACTTCTGGTAGCCCTTTCCTTCCACTTCAAGGCTTCTTAACCTTTTATGTGCTGTGCCTTCCTGGAATTCTTGTGATGCCTAGGAGTTCTTTCTCAGAGTAATACTTTTAAATGCATAAAAATAAAATAATAGGATTACAAAGGAAGCCAATTCTAATGAAATACATCTACCAAAATATTAAAAATATCCTAATTTGTTAATCTGTGAGATAGTACCATATACACCTCTTTACTAACACATTAAATACAAGAGATAGCAACGGGTCAGATCACTACTGTAATTCCCAAACAGTCATGAGTGATGTTTGGACATATCCTAATCATATCTTAAAGTGATATTTGGACATATCTGCAGCAATCATAGAGTGATAGGAAGAGGTCTAAGATTTCTATTGGTGAAAAAGTCACAGGTGCTGTGAATACTACTGTGGTTTTTTTTCCTGCATTCATTATAGAAAGAAATGATCAATTTTAGTTAGCAGTTAGTAGAAGTATATATTTTTGTCAACAGTTCAGTGTGGACTCTAGTCAAGGACGTCTGTTCTAAATGCTGCATCTTTCATCTCTCTCCAAAGCGTGGTCTATGGGCCAACATCATCATCACCATCATCATCATCACCTAGAAACTGGTTGAAATGCAGAATCTCAATCCCTACCTGAGATCCATGGATTGAAATCTGCTTTTCAATTAGATCTTCTAGTGATCTCTGTGCACATAAACATTTGAGAAGCACTGCAAAATATGTGCTTGCTGAGCTCAGGCCAGAGAAGAGTTGTGTATTCGAACAGTAATGAAAGGTATGATTGTAGATTTGTTTCTACTTTCCTCTGCCTTTTATAAGCAACTTGCTGAGGTGGGGTATAACTTAACTGATGGTGACATTGGAACAGTGGCCACTGCCGGTCTGTCTAGCTTCTCAGTGCTGCCTTGGGACCATCTACCTTCAGGGCAAGGGTGTTCTTATTTTCTACCTTTGCCTCCTACAGGTGATGGGCTGACTAAGCAGTAGGTTTCGCTCCTTGGAGAAGGGAGTCAGTGGTTGTCAGCTACTCTGCATGTGGCTGGAGGTAAATCAATATATTGCATGGTGGAAAAATATTTTGGGTCTCAGACCCAAGTCGAGTCCTCCAATCCAGCTTTTCCAGTGCAAGAACACAAATAGCATTTTAATTTTTTTCTCAGCTCTATTTCCTGAACCTTCAGAGGAAGAATCTGATTAATGAGCACCCTGAAATTCCAGCAATATTGACTGCCAGAAAACTTAAAGCCAAGTGTACAAAACTCCAAGAATTCATTTTTGTAATAACCACATTCCTGAATCATTTCTATAGCCCTACTTTGTTTTTTCTTTTATTCTCCTCTTCCTTTGAATTTTTGTTCTCTTTTTGTTATGTTACCTTTTTCTATTTTCTCTGTCCTTATAAGCCTCTGTAAGTCATTTTTGGAATAAGTTAGGGGCACAGATTCATAAGCAAACAAAGATACAAATGTAAAGACAAATAAATATGCGAGTCTTGGTAGACAGAGGCGGAACCTGTGCACCACCACTGTGTCGCCGCTGCAGCAGGTACCGCTCTCATCGTTTATGTAAATACTGTTCTTTCCAGTTCAACAGTAGACTGCAAGGTGAATAGTGGAATTGTGCAACTGGTGGCTGTGATCCAGGACTTCTGACAAGTTTAGTCTCTGTATATAGTTGGCAATATGTTATTGAAAAAGATAAAGAAGCTTCTGGTAACCAAGGGCCTTTGGGTAGGCTGTTCATTTGTGAAAATGTTCTTAAAACATTCTAAAAACGTTCTGCACTCTCGGGATACATGAATGAATAGAGGTGGCTTCCCTCTTCACATAGCTTAGAGTATTCAATGATTCGAAAGCCAGGAATTGAAGCATGGACATAGAATTACGCCATTCTCCCGCTAAATGAGTCCAAATACTTCCCATTGCATTTATAATCACAGCCAAGCTCCCTCTTTGGGTTTACAGGCCCTGCAAGATCTAGATTCCCAGGTCTCTTTTACCAGCCTCACATAGCATCACTCTCTGAAGCTCCTTCCATCATCAGGGTCTCTGCATACACTGTTCTTTCTGCCTGGAATGCCCTTCCCTATCTAACGACAATAATCATCCTTTAGGACTTAACTCAAATGTCACTCTCTCCAAGAAGCCTGGGCTGACTCCTCACCCCAGCAAGTCCCCTGTTGCATTCTTTACAACCCTTATCATAATGTTAATGAGTAATTGTTTATGCCATGTTTCCTTAGCCTCATTTTCCTACAGACTGTAAGCTCCCGAGAACGCGGGCTGTTCTTGTCTTTCTCACTATCACTTTATTGCCAGCGAGGCCAGCAGGGCCTGGCGACTCGCAGGGGCTCATTGAGTGATTTACTGAGGGAATGAATAGAAGAGTGGGAAACAGATCCACAGACATGACTAAAGCCTTGGGAGATATATTGAAAGAGGAAAATATAAATGTGAAAGGGAGCATATTTATGTCGTTTTCAAAAGAGAAGGAGGAGGATGGGTCCCACTCATGCCCTGAGTGTGCAGAGGGGACATTACATAGGGAGTGGGTCAGCTGTGGCCTTCACTGTGGGACATGAAGCTCTCCCCTTCTCAAGAACGGCAGGATAATAAAAAATGGGCTAAAATAGCAGCAGCAGAAGAAGAAAAGAAGAAGCAGCAGCAGAAGAAAAGTTAGACAGCAAGAATTTCAAGAATCATGAGACTGGACCAGAGAGGCAGGATGTCCCAGTGGTCAGAAGCCAGACTCCTGCGTTTGAATTCTGGCCTTACTACTTCCTAGCTCTGCGAACTTGGGCAAATTACCTACTTTCTCTGTGTATCATTTATTTTAAAAAGTGATAATAATATTCCTACCTTGTAGGCAAAGTGAATATTCCTCAAACGCAGGCACTTTTAGAGTAAAATTGTATGTGTGTGTAGGTGGGTGCTGTTAATTTTGTTGGAATATCAAGTGTCAGTTGGGACTACGCCCAGCACCCAAAATATGGTCATTCTACTTAGAAGAGGTTATGAGGATTAAGGAAATTAATACGTGCTACTCATTTAGAGG
>CAUYRT010064123.1:0-26091 GCA_963574885.1 Lepilemur ruficaudatus | reverse complement strand
TTGTATACATATACCAAATTTTAATAATCCACTCATGAATTGATGGGCACTTGGGTTGATTTTATATCTTGTCATTGAAAAGATAAAGAAAAAGTATTTTGCTCTACTGCATAACATGGAATAAACACACCATTGTGAATTTTCCCAACTTTTCACGTAATGAAGAAAAAAAACATTCCTTATAACACTAAAATAATACATTATTTTACTCAATTTTTTAATGATAGAATTTTTATGATTATAAACATTATCATTGTAGTAAAGTTAGAAGATATAGAAAAACATAAAATAAAAGTCATGTTTAGCTCTCCCACTCAAAAGTCATCATTTTAACATTTGGGTGCATTTTTTTCTACCATTTTTATTCATTATATACACATACATGTATAAATCATGACACTGAAGTCATAACGTGTATAGTAATTTGTGTACATATTTTTCACTTAATGTCAAAGCATAGTAGTTTCCGACCCCATTAAATATTTTTCTAAAACCTTTTTAATTTGCATAATATTGCAAAATACAAACGCACAAACACACTGTAGTATAGTTAGCTAGTCACCAAATTGGGACATTTAGCTCTTTTCTGATTTTTTGTTATGATAAATTACACTGAAATGAACATTCAAGTACTTGCATCTGATAAAGTCCTCACACTCATCAAAGTGCCACAACTGAGTATAGAGAGATGAACATTTTTAATATTCTAAATACACGTTGCCAAATATTTTCCAGAAGACATGTAACAATTTATAATACCATAAACTGTACGAATTTATCTCACCACAGCCTTAGCAGCATGGGCTATCTACTGAATTTAAACAGAAAGGAGACATTTACTATGAAGATCCAGGTGCCACACTCAAGGGCAAGGATGCTACCGTGCCTGAAGAACATGCTTTAACATTTCTCTTCTCATTGGGCAGTTGCCTCATTCTTCAACCGAGAGGCCTTTGCTGCTCCTGAAGTATACACACGGCAGGCTGAGGTGTTCATTCTGGCCCAGTGAACTGTGGCCAAAGAATTGGGCTGGATGTATAGAATAATTGAAGGATGCTGTGGGTAAGGGTCCTTTTGGTGCACAATCTCCTCAAAGCAGACTATTACATTCACATTCCCAATGATAGAGTTATTTTATGAATAAGTATGGTTACATATGCCACATATCATTTTCCTTTTATATTATTTTAAATTTCATTAATATAATGCCAGCCACTCACCCCAAAGATCCTTTGCTGTTTTCACAAAGGAACACCTCGAAAAAATAAATTCTAGCTTATCCCAAATTAGAGTATAAAGTTATCCTGTTTGAAATCTCTCCTGATCAGCTTCATAACCATTCTTTGTTTTTTTCAATAGTCATTTGAACCTGAGGGATAGTAAGCACTTCAAACTTGCTGAACCATTTGATAGGTTATAGTTGATACAATTTCTGGTAGATAATTATATTTAGATGTCCCATATCATGTATTTATTAACTGGTGTGAGTGATGTGTTTTATGCCTCATTTTTATTTAAATTTCATCAGATTATTTTGTGATTGTGCCCTGTATAATTTATGAAAAAGATATCAATAACCTTTATTATGATTCTTGCTTTTTCAGTGAGACCAACTTAATATTGAAGTTAAAATTCTACTTACCAAAATGTTAGGATGGGCTGCCATGATTTATTCTTCATGAATTTATTTAATTTATTTAGAGGTAAGGTAGACTCCTTATTTTTGGAATATTTTAAAAATTTATACAGAAAAGAATATTTACCATAAAGATCTAGGTGCCTAACAGAACTCAAGAGCTATAGATACAGACATAGACAATATTCCAATTTACATTTCAATTCTTATTCCCCCATGAACAAATCCATCTTTTAGTCAATAATAATTCATGGGATTCAATAAATTTTGTATTGCCTACCAACTCTGTGCTGAGGAACTAGAGTTGTATACATATAGTTTAGAATGTAAAACATTTTTCAGCTGCTGTGGCAGTATAGAAGAGAAGCAACTTGATTGCCAAGCCATAGAAAGACTCGCAGAAGTTTGGTACCATGGATTTTCAGTTTTATAACTCTCTGCATTATTTTCAACAATATGTGCCAAGCTGAGGAGCCAGAGAAGAGAAAATAGAATAGATCCAGGCAGGTCATAAAAGTAGTGAGTGAAGGAAACAAACCCCAGGGAATTTCAGATACTTGGTATGAAGGATCAGATACTTGGAATTTCAGATACTTGCTATGAAGGATGAGATCTCTGAGGGCAAAGAAAATAAATCAGGATCAAGTGAGATACAGAGAGGCTGAGGTGTGCACAGGAGGCTGGAGGCAGCCATGTACTGCCTCAAAGGCCAGGGTGCAGACCTCACAGGAGAGCTGGAAATGGATGTTTAGGGCCCCAGGGTCATGTTGGATCCACTGGACCCAGATCAACCAGAGGAAAAGGGAACCCAAATATTGGGGAGAGAAAAGCTATAAACAGTAGACAGAATGGATGGGGCAAGACTCAACTCTACAAATTTTATATATTTCAGGCTGTATACATTTCAGGCTGCACGCTAGGAGAGACAGAGCCCCTGTACAGCCATAGAGAAGGCCTTGAGGAGAATGAATAATAAATGTAAAGGGAATGAGGAAATGGAAGAGATAAAATTTTGAAGCTAATGATCAGAGTCAGATTTTCCAAATTTTAAATTTTGATTGAATCAGTTAAAACATGACATCTGTAACTACCTCCACTCTTGTCTGTTTGTACAGTGGACACACATGGAACCATCTGAACAGTGTCCCTTCTCCCCTTATTGTGGAAATGTTCTGCCTCACCCAAGGACAGGACCACCTCAAGATGAACCATTTTCTTACCTAACTCCATTCCCAGGCCACAGTTAATTACTTTAGGCTTGAAATGAACCAATCAGAGTTTTTCCTAAGGATTTTTCAAACAGGCACTGATGAAGAGTTGGCATCTCCGCAGTGCTGGAATTTGTGAGATGTAAGTTTGGGACCCACCATGTCTCCCATTGTGTGAAGGAAGCTGATCTAATGGAGAATGCAGTTAGCAGAAAAGGCAAGGGAGCCCTGGAGATGCTTGAGTCTTTGATTGTACCTGTATCTAAAGTCCATCTGTATCCCTGCCCACCCCACATGTTTCTAATCAAGGGACCAGAATACAATGATCTATAGCTAAGATCTGCAAGTGTTTCTTCCTGCTTATGATCAATAAGAATTTCTCTTTTGTAGTGACCAGCACATCATCCATTGGCCATCCAGCAGGGGTGATGCCATCCAGGGGTGTCCCAAAACTTCTTGGTCCCTATCTTAATAAGGGGTCATGTGAACTACCCCTCTTTCATGTGTTTCATGAGAACATGAGGGCCAGGACATTCAATAGTATGGGTGTTAAGGGGGAAGCAATGTGGTGATATGGAAGGACCAGTAGTGAGAGGGGACTAAGGTTACTATAATTTCTACTGTTGTAAGTTATTATAAACTGAGATCTCCCCCTGAGATGGCACAGTGGTAAAATACTGTTCTATTGCATGCTCAATTATAATAAATATGATTTTGACCATGAAATTGTAAGCAAAGAGAGGAAATGAATGCCCTGCACCAGCTGAGGCCCCAGAGACATGGCCTGAATAATACCTGAGCCCTCTTTAGTAGACAGTGAACTGGGAGTTCTCTGGGTTTCATAGAGCCAGTAAGCACAGCGTCCAACACTGCCCAAATCCAAAGGGAAAGGCCTGCATTCACCAAACCAACCCACCTTACTTGAGAAATGATGTAGCTGAGGTCCAAAAAGATGAATTTCCACAAACGGGAAAAGCCAGAATTAGAAATCTGACTAGCCTTTTTTCCCAAAAGCTTAAAATGAGAGAATTTAGCTTTAATAATATATAACTCTAAATCATTTATATACAAGGAAGCTTTGTATAATAGCCCTCAAAGAGTTTAAAGACCCTGAGATTTACCCTTCCAGCAGTGTAATAGGAAAATATTTATCTATATGCATAAGAGATGTAAATTTGATGAATAAATGATGTTAATTTTGAAACTATTAAAAGCCAGTTTGCTGTTATGATTACTTTGCTTCAAGTATCCAAATGATGATGAGCCAAAAACGCCCCTGGGCCCAGCTCTTGATTCATTTCATGTCCTATAAAGCTTCTTTTGAAAAACTGAACAAGATAAGAAATAGGGATCCTTGCTGAACCTCCTAGTGAGTTGGGATATATCTCATGAACTTCTCTTCCAAGCCTGATGGAGTTCTGCTATGCCATATGGGCACATACAGTTGCTAAATGATAATTTTCCAAAAATAAGCTTCAATTCTCCAAAGTGGAAAATGGAAAGCAGCTGGTGTTAGCCAACAGGGAGAAGCCCTCCTAGAGTTCACCACAGAGAGGAGAGCATCATGTCTGCAGATGCCGGAGCAGATCTGCTGAGAACCAGCCAGCGCTGTGTGACACAAGAAGCCCCAGATGCAGATTCGTTCTGACTGGTGGTCTTCTCCTGGCCATTGTTGTTAACATCCAAGCAGTACTGAATGTGCACAATGGAAAGTATATTAGCCAGGGGATAGGCAGGCAATTCTCTAAATAAGCAACTGCTATTCTCATTTATTCACATATTAAGTGGATAACTGGGGGAGGGGGCATACCCTTTCCATTGATGATATCACCTTTATAGCTGTTCCTTGAGTTCCTTTATCTGTCCTACTTTCTTCCAGAAATAGCCTCCTATTTCCATTTGGGTGCCTACTCTCAGTGCAGAATCTGGATAAGCCTCCACCCCCATTATTGCCACCAAATCCGTGGAGGATGTGAGAAGATGTAAGCAAATCAGTCCATCATATTCCTCTGGCCACACTGAGATGGGCACATAACCTAAATGAACCCAATCATGGTAAATTTCCTGGTCTTGCCAGGAGCTACCAGACAAAATGCTTTTTCTTTCCTATTGTATGGGATCTAAGCAGATGTGAGGAGATACTTTAGATATTAATACTTGCCACTCCAAAGGGAAAGATGGGAGTTTCCAGAAGTTTTCACAGGGAGCATAAGTATACAGCCAACATAGTGAAAGACTGGACAAAGGTATGGAGAGGAACCAAGTCCTTATAACATAGTTTGAGAAGTAACTCTCTGTGTTAGGAACTAACACAGAGTTAACTAACACAGAATTCCGGAGAAATTCTCCGGAATTTTCTTTTTCTTAAACTAGCCTTCTCTTTTTCTTAAGCCAGTTGAGGATGGATTTTCTGTCAAAGTTGTCCACTAAAATCCAATCTTCTGCAAAATCATTGTAGCTATCATTCATCAAATTCTTATTATAGAACAGGCACAGAATTCTCTCCTCATAACAGCCAATCATGCTACTTCTGTTATTATCCAACGAGACAAAAAAGAAGCTTAGAGATTCTTGCATAATCAGTCCAACATAGTATGACTGGTAAATGCTGGAGTTGAAGTTTGAACCGGGGCATTCTAACTCCAGAATCTATGCTTTTATTTGCTGACTATGTTGTTCCTCTCTCCTCTTACCCACAGCCCCCTAAGTAGTATTACAAATTATGAATTGGGTAGGTACTTTCCAAAATATTGCCCATGCCTATTTATTCAAAATACAGATGATAATAATTTACTTTGTCTTCAACCCATCTTATTGAATTTCAAGCTAGAATTTCAGTAGTCTTTGTCCTTGAAAATTGGGCTTACTAATGGAAAGCACTAATTGACCTTACATAGCATAGTGCTGGAGTTTACATTTATTGTAATTTGATTTTGGATGAGTTTATATTGGATCTAGCAAATAAACAGGCTACAACTGTTAACTGTCACAGTAATTAGTTAAATGCTATGGTCCTTTTTGAAGCCAAGAATTTAGATAGCATTTACTAAATGAGAGGGGGTAGGAAATTCCTAAGTTAATATTCATGTCAAAGTTTTACTGTCTTACAGCCTAATGGAATGATTTTTTTTTCATTCCATTGTGGATAAACTACATTATATTCTGAGAAAGATTTTCTTTTAAGGTATACAGTTCAGATCTGGCAATAGATTTAGGTGAGGAATAGACCTGGAATAATTAAAACAAAAGTGTGATTTATTTCAACTGTGCATGGAGACCCAGAGGATAAAGTGATATCACCGTGCATGAGTTCTAAGGACAGTTCCAGCAACAACATTGAAAACTAGCTCAAAATGGATGCTATTCAAGACAGTGAAAGGTAGGAAGAGAGTTGCAACAGAACAGGCAAAGCATACTCATGCTTCACCTTTTGCTCCTGGCTGTAGAACAGGTAGAAAGGAACAATTATACATGAAATACTTAAAAACAAGGTGGCTCCATCATGGGCTGAGGAAATGACCATGACACAAAAGTTCCAGCAGCCAAGTAGCTATGCAGCTATCATGATAGGAAAGTCGGGCATAAAAGTAGATCAGTGATTCCCAACTACAGTGATTGTACCCCCCAGGGGATATTTGGCAATATCTGGAAACATTTTTGGTTGTTACAACTTGAGGGAAGAGAGTGCTACTAGCATCTAGTGGGTAGAGGCCAGGGATACTGCTAAACATCCAGCAATGCACTGAACAATCCTAAAAAACTATCTGGTCCAAAATGTCAGTAGTGCCAAGATTGAGAAGTTGTTTGAATTAGCTACAATACATTGTGATAAATAATGAAGTGTTGGTCTTCCAATTTTTATAACCTATAAAACGCATTTTTCCCTTCTCTTTTTTTCTGTGCTCCCACTTACTTTCTCAAATTGCATTGCATGTAAACTTCGCCCAAATAACTTATTTCATGGAAAAATTTTGTCAAAAATAGCAGAGTCATTTCTGGTGCTAAGAAGGCAAATCTATTAATCTTCTAGAAAAAGTGCTATATTTTAAATTCATTTATGAATGTTAGGAACAGAAGCAGCTGGTAGCATGATGTAAAACTAAAAGGTTATACTCCTGCTTCCGTGGGAGACAAAATGAAGGTGTGGGTCCCACTGAGCTGCTAATCCCCATAGAAGACATTAAGTGAAGAAATAAAACATGAGCATGGGGTGCTTCTGGCAGCTCCACCAGGACATCGACAGTATCCCAGCATTTGATGTGAGTCTGATGAAAATTTTTATTGGACAAAATCAAAGGTGTATTTTATGTTTACTCTAAATATTTCCATAGAGGATTTGAGCAGCTTCCAATGAAAAGCACATTAAAACAGGGTAATATAAAAGAAATCAGACAGAAGAAACCACAGAAAGGAAGAAACAAAACCACTGAGTGTGTGGGCAAAAAAGTAGTTGTGACTTAGAAAAATACTAGGTTCTGAGCTTCTTGTAGCTTCTTTCAGATTGAAAGGCATGACTAACTCTTTAGCTCTTTTTCTCAAAGCCAAAGCAAACCAGGTCCCCAAGTGGAGCAGCCTTCTTGATGCTGAATTGCTAAGGCAATTTTCCCAACTGGGATTGTGGGTGGAGATACAGAGTCACATTAAGAATCTTTTTTTTTTTTTCTTTTTTTTGAGACAGAGTCTCACTCTTTTGCCTGGGCTAGAGTGCCGTGGCATCAGACTAGCTCACAGCAACCTCAAACTCCTAGGCTCAAGCGATCCTTCTGCCTCAGCCTCCCGAGTAGCTGGGACTACAGGCATGCACCACCATGCCTGGCTAATTTTTTCGATGTATTTTTAGTTGGCCAATTAGTTTCTTTCTATTTTTTTCTTTCACTTTTTTTTATTTCAGCATATTATGGGGGTACAAATGTCAAGGTTATGTATATTGTCCTTGCCCCTCTCCCCCCTCAAGTCAGAGCTTCAAGTGTGACCATCCCCCAGATGGTGCACATCGCACTCATTATTTATGTGTATACCCATCCCCTCTGCCCCCCTCCCATTTCCCGACACCTGATAAATGTTGTTCCTATCTATATGTCCCCTTAGGTGTTGATCAGTGAAACCAATTTGCTGGTGAGTACATGTGGTGCTTGTTTATCCATTCTTGGGATGCTTCACTTAGAAGTCCAATGCGCTATCCATTGCGCAACGGAGCCACCTGGGATGCTTGAATGGGTTTCAGTTCTATCCAGGAAAATACAAGAGGCGCTATATCACCATTGTTTCTTATAGTGGAATAGTACTCCATGGTATACATATACCACATTTTATTAATCCACTCATGTATTGATGGGCACTTGAGACAGATATTCGGTCTTGCTCAGGCTGGTTTTGAACTCCTGATCTTAAGCAATCCTCCCGCCTCGGCCTCCCAGAATGTTAGGATTACAGGCGTGAGCCACCACACCGGCCTAAGGATTATTTTTAAGAAACATTTCTCACTTAAGCCTAATCCTTAGGTGGTTGTTCTTGTGGTGTTATTCTTAAAAGCCAAGAGTGCAACATCAATTCAATGTAGCATGTTGATGTAAGGGTATTCAGTACTATGGTATGAAAGTCATTCAGTGGCACACTTGACAGGAGCAGTGATGTCATTGTGATGTCAATGGGGACCTCTGGGTCCAGTGAAACCCTAGAGGATATTGGTTCAGGCTTTCTAAAAAAGTCCAAGATCTCCAGAAATTTCTGCAGAAACTTGAGGAGCTTACATTTCTATGTTCTACTTTAATTCTAGCCATTCTGCTTTCCCCAGTTCAGATCATCTCATTATTCCACACAGGCTGTAAGATGCCCCTAGTCCACATGATACAGGCATGAAACAGCTCCAGTTACACACACACACACACACACACACACACACACGGAAAGCACACTGACATGCTATGCCATTAGGAGATGTCATGAATTCAAAAAGTCCTCTGTACCCTGGAACATTTCTTCCCTAGACTCCATGCAGTCCCAAACTTCACCCCTCTCACACATTATCCCCTTCCTTCTCTGCATCTTTTCCTTTTTTATCATCACCTCTCTTGGGGGAGCAAACCCAGTTTCTATTTCCTCACACAAAGCAGCCTAGCCATTCATTTCATTAGCCACCCTCTACTGAATGCCAACCATGCCACGCCTTACATCCCACAGAGATTCATTTTCTCCCCCAAGTGGACTGTCAGGATATGTCCTTAGAAAAATTCCTTAAGAGAAATTCCAGCCCACAATACTGAAATAAGGAACTGCTTATCTCATCATTGACAGTCCAGTGGTTCTCAAATAGTGGTACCCAGTCCTAACGGTGGGAAACAGAAAAATTCCTCATTGAGTGGAGTATCTTCATAATTTGTTGTACTCAGAATTCATGCTCCGTCAATCTCATGTTTTTCTACCAACCTGATGTGTCACTTCCTGATGTTTCTACTTGCCAAGAGCTATCCCATGCTTTGCATAAGGGAGGGCCCCTGTGCTCTGCTCAGAGCAGGTGTGAGCACCCACTCCTCAGAGAACACTCCTGGGGTTCATCCAATGGATATTTATGTGAAACCATCTCAACATTTTTCTCTTTATATTCATTTAACACTGAATTAGGCTCAGTTTTTATGAGGCTCAGTTTTTATGAATATGGAAGTTCATATTCCATAGTTATTGCAAAATGTAAAACAATATCATCTTTATTTTAAAATTTAAATCATTACGTAGATAATACATGGAAGTATACATTCTAAGTTAGCATTTTCTACATTTACCAAATACAAGCACAAAAATTATGAATGTTATTTTAATATAACCTCACATTTTAAAAAATACTGATGGCAAGGAGCTAATTTTACAGAAGTTAAAGATTAACTATATGTTCCTTTCACAGCCTTCTGATAAGTAAGGACCATATCCAGACCTTGTTAGGAGCAATACCAAGCATGCAGCTTCCACCCATGCCTTAATTAGTTTTTTCGTCTCAAGAATACCAATACAAAAGAGGAAAACACAAAAGCTTTCATAAAGGAGTATATATTTTTCTTATGTCAAATTGCATTCTGTCATTCCAAGAGCCCAGAACCAATTTTTAAATAAAAGAGCCAAACATTGCTCCTTCTTATTTTCCCTCTCCACATTCAGTGCCTGAAAAGAAGTTATGACTCCAAATTAAACTTGAAGGCCATGCTCTGAATACTTTTTCTAGAAAATCCTTTTCATTTTATTATGCAAGATATAAGCCAAGATGTTCTATTTCAAGAAAACAGATCTGGAATTTTTTCTGTTTTACCTGAACCCAGCACCATGATTTGGTGGCTATATTGAAAAGGATTCCAGAACATTGCTACAGGCAAATTCAGGAATAAGTATAGGATACACTGCCTATGCACATTTGGAGCTAATTCCAAACATTATCCAGAGAAAAATAGCACGTTAACAGAGTTATGTAAATAACTAACACCACCTGGGGTCTCCTGCCACTTTCATTAGATCCAGGTAAAATTGCTGTGATGACTTCCGGTCAACTCTAAAATCTATGAAATGCTGGGTCTTTTCCTCCAGGTCTCTGCAAATCCTAAGGGGACCTGCAGGTTTCACATATCGGGTTCCCCTTAAAGAAGACTGTGAGATAAAGGTTTGTGGAAGATTTGAGGAGTGCTCCCAGGATCAACATCTGTTAGGAAATAAAGGAAGCAAGACTGGGAAGAGGATGAAGTCAGGCTGCAAGGATACAATCTCAATGCAGGTATCAGACAATCCCACAGGGAGTTCTGGAGCTGGAATGACAACAGTTACACCAAATTGCGGTGTAACCTTTATATCTTTATGCCTTTATAGGCCTGAACTTTAGCCTCCCACATTGACCAGTCTTTGGAGGTAGTCTGCCCCTGAGAGTCACACCTAGATGGCTCTCTCCAGCAGAGAGCCATTGTCCAGAGGAGGAAACTCCGCTCTCAGCTGCGGACTAGCAACCTTCTCAGCCCCTGGGGAACGAGTGTCTCAGACCTGAAGAAAGGATCGGGGCAGAGCCCTATGGTGTTCACCCCACAGGCTGACTGGGTGCTTAGCTCCTCCAGGCCCTCCTTCTCCCCTTCCCCTTCCTCGTCTTCCTCCTCCTCCATGGGCTCCTCCTTTAGCACAAACTGTTTCCATTCTACACCACATTGTCCCAGAGCAAAACACAGCCCTTTGTTCACTATCCACAAGACATCCACTCACACCAAGCACTTTTTGTGTTTCATTCAATCTGCTCAAGAGGGGAGGAATGAACACCACATCCTGGTGTGTAGGGCGCTCTCTCAAATTCTTGCCTTCATACTCTTCCCTTTCTCCTCTTACTTGTAAAAGCATCCACCTTATATAGAAAGCAGTTGAAATTAAAAGCAATAGAGTAATTTTCTTGTTTCCTATGGATTCAAGAAAACAATGAGATGGGAGAATTCACATTATCATAATCCAACTATTTTGAATCCCCAAGCAATTCTTTTTTTCCTTTTCTGCAAAATTGTCATCATAAAAACATAAACACACAACCAATATTGTTTAATGACCAATTATGAAGCTATCCTGACCTAAATACATACACAGATTACTCACTTTGACTTTCTACATACAGACCTGAACAAAAGGAAGCTCCTTCTATCTGTCTTCTGTATTGATGCAACTGGCTGTCTTAAAACTCTCTCCTCCTCCCAGGCCCAGTCGGCTCATATTCCTAACTGCCTACTGGGTGGACATCTTGATCTGGAGGTGCAAAAGTCAACTCACGCTCAAATTATCCGAAGCCAGTCTTCAAAACCAGGCAGTAAGATGCGGCTTTATCCCACCCACACTTCTGGCACTGGACACTGAGTTCTTCCCCCACTCCCACTGGTGAACTTAGAGACTGGGGGGTCAAGAGGCTGGTGACAGCCCCAGAAAGAATTTTCCCCAAAATCTGCTGGCTTATGTGTGGCATCAATTCCATGCTCAGTTGCTGGGCAGCTAAAAAATAACACATGAGCTCTCCAAAAAACATTTGTTACTAGGAAGAAAAGGACAATAAAAACATGATAATGAACAGAGCCCATTCTGGACACAACTGGAAAGTCACTCCAGTTGCTGCTGGTGTCTGTCCACTGTCTGTCACTACATACGAGGCTCCTGGCTTTCCTTCCTATGGCCCATGTCCCCATATCACCAACTCCTTTTACCAGCCCAGAAGGCAACTCTTGGCTAATCTGTTACTTACTGTATAACTTACTTTCATAAATCTTTCTCCCCCTACCTCTTAGCAAGTCAGATTTTGGTTTTGTCAGAAGTCTGTAATAAAGTTTCACATTTTAGGAAATTTTAGGAAAGGAAAAGTCACTGGATAAAGTCTCTAACCCCCTTATTCTACAGACGTCAAAGCCCCAAAAGGTGAACCCAACCATCACATAAGATTTTCTACTTTAACACAGAACAATGCCTTACATGCAATGGAACATCAGAAGTGGAGCTCCAACCCTTAAATATCAGAGAGGAGAGAACTTTGGAGCAAAAGATGTTTCTAGGGCTCTTAAAATCACACCATAGGTCAGCCCTGAGAATAGGAAAAGGCAACTAAAGGAAATGACAAATCACCCCCCAGGGGATCTGGGAAAGAGGAGAAGGGGAAGGTAGGTTTGCAGATAATTAAGGAAGAGAAGCCTAGCCTTTCAAGCAGAAGCTGCTCTAATGAGCCATCCCCAGCTCTGCAACTTGTTCTCTTTAGTTCTTCACAATGACAACTTCTACATGTCTCCAGGGGTCACACTTCCCAGCTTGAGAGACACTGACCAAAGCAAAGGACCTGTGGCAGGGAGAAAACCAGCCCTGCTTTAGATCCGTGCTTCTAGAGCAGTGCTTCCCAAACTTTAAAAGCATTCAACACGCTTCACCTGGGAATTCTGATGTAGTAGGTCTAGGACGGGCCTGAGAGTCCGTATTTCTTACAAGCTCCCAGAGAATTCTCTTGACACTGCTCTATGGGTCACACTTTGAGTAGTTAGGACCTAGTACATGAGGACAGAGTTCAGCTGGAGTTTGAACTCAAGTCTCCCATTTCCTAGGCAGGTAAGCCACATGCTCTCACCTAAGGCACATTTCCTACATGTGAGAGTTGTACTAAAATAAAACTTAAGAAACTTCTGCTCAAAACATGACTTTTTTGGCACAGGGGCTATTTTTGAAATATCAGTAGTCTGCTTAAGAACAGTAACAGAAATTCAAAACACCAAAAGCATTCAAATAAGAAGGCACTTCCAAACCACGAACCAAGGTTACTACAGCTATTCCACCACTGGTTCTAGGGTTTCTCTAATACCATTCTGAGTCATCAAACATCTCTGAAATGTCTATGACTCTGTTTTTGCCAATTAATTTGGTATTGTTTTGATGAGATGTTGCAATTTCTTGCATGTTAAATGCGAATGCTCAGACTTCATGCAGATTCTAAGACTTGGTCTGCACAGCAGTCCACAATCTCAGGTAGACTATTTCAAGATGGAGGGAGACAGCCATTATATCTCTTTCAGGGTTTTATCTTCTGTCATATGCATATAGATGCAAAGCAAGCAGGCAGCAAATGCCACACTTCCCTGGTCATTGAATACCCTGCAGTGTACTTCTTAATTAAAACCAGCATCACAAATATGATTGCTTAAGTGCCAAAAACCTAGCCCGCTTAATGGCCAATCAGAGAACTACATGATCATTAAATACATTTGGAACCACTTTTTTTTTCCTGAGGTGAATACAGTTAAGCTCTAAATATTCTTATTGTTTACCATCAAGTGTTTTTTTTAATACTGCTTCCTTTATTCAACATCACAACGTCCATTTCACTCTTGTCATCAGAAATTAACCCTATGTTATAATAGTTTAATATGGTTTGTTTTAATCTAGAATTTGTAGCAACACTGGGGATTAAAGAATAATTTGAATGAACGACACATACAGTGTTGCCTAGTAACACACACTGATCTGTACAAAGCCATAAATTGCAAAATTTCATAGCAGCATAAAAACTTTTACTGGCACTTAAGCATATTTTTCCCTGATTGAAGCAGAATTCATGCAACAATTACAACCACATGACAAAAGCTGGTAATGATTAGCCTTCAAGAGCTGCTGTTATTTCTGACAGTTCCAAAGCTGTTTTTGTTTGTTTCAGGAAAGAAAGCATCAAATCCTTTATGGACTAGCCTCACTGAAAAGGCGGAATTGAGCCTGTTAATTAGCCAGTGCCAGCATTTTAACTATAGCTCCCAGTGAAGAATGGAAGAGTTATGTAATGATTCACAACTCTAATTAATTTGTGTCAACCAAAACCAGCTCTAAGTGTACCAATACACACTTAAAGGACAGCCTCCCTATTATGTAACATAAAGGTGGAAACACATAAGAAACACAAATGTGCCTGCAGCTATTATCCAAAAAAGAACTTCATGAAGATGAAAGCTGAAAGCCAGGAAGTTTATTTTCATTTGCTATAACAAATATCTTAAGGAGATATCCTAAGATATCTTCAATATCTATAGTTATTGAAGTAAAAATTACAAAACATAGTTGTTAGAGAGTCCAAGGGGAAATTATATTCACATTAATTCAAGATAGCTTGTTTAGTAATATCTTATAGCCAGCCCAAAGAAAATATGAGTCTGTGGAAATAATAATTTATCACATCCTGATACACACACGCGCACACACGTACACACACAGAGAAAGATAAATTGAATGAGTGTTTCACTGAGGGGAAACCGGGTAATTTTCTCTGACGAACATATGTTTCTATGAATATATTCACCAATGTGAAGGGATTTATACTATAGCTCCAGGAAATTGAGGAATAAATGTTTTGATCCTTTTATAAACTTCTCATTCTTCTAGCTCTGGCTTGAATAAAAAATGCTTATAAAAATTTAATAGGTAATGCAGGCACAAAAGAATGCATTGTGAAATACATAGAAAGACTTGTATATTCAGGCTTAATTTTTCAATCAATTTTATGCCTGAGCTTCCTGGTATACATTTCGATAAATCCTAATTTACTTTCATTCTAGACTCATAAAGTCAAACTTCTCGTTTTATTTCTCAGAATCCCCCAGCCTTAACATAGCTACAGCAAGATACTTGGAACAATACAGATGCTACCAGAGGAAAACAGAGGTGGATATCTAAAAATAAAATAAAAACATATAAGGAAATTCATCTAATTCAAAAATCCCAGGTCTAGGAAAGACCATCCTCACACCACACAAACAAACTTGGAGTGCATGTAAATGATCCAAAAGTGTGATGAGCCCACAATTTAGTGTCAGTGGGGCCAAGAGAAAGTTGTTTAACTTTGCTAAGTCCCAGTTTCCTCCTCTATAGACATACAAATCTCTACACATATTTTGCTGTTTGTCTCTCTTATGCAGTGAGCTTTTGTGATTATGAGTATCAGTTATAAAAACTGAAAATAACAAGTCTGAAAAACTTATTTAAAAAGTGGCAATACATTGCCTTGATTATGTATAGACTTAGAGTAACAACTTAGGCACTAATTTCTGATTAAATTTTAAGGCTGATCAACTTAGATATTTTGAAAATAAGTTGACATTTGTCAAATAAATCCTAATGATAAGTGAAGCATGTTTTTCTACACTGTTAGAAAGCAACAGAAACATCAAATTCTTGAATAATCGTTAAATGAATTAGGTAGATTATGAATATTTTGTGTTTCATTAAAACTAATTCATTCTGCAAAGAAGTTGCAGAACGCAGACTTAATACTCTACGGAAGACAAGAGAAGTATAATGATGTCAATGGAAATTCTGAGCATCTTTCTACAAGTAGCCCCTCCTCCAAAAGCAGACAGGCTTATCAAATTGCTGCTCATTTGTTACTAGTGAGAATTTTTTAAAATACGGTCATCTGAAATATACTTTCTAAAACATATTACTTGAAATTTCCAGACTTCTTAGAGATGAATGTTGTATAATCTTCAATAACTAAAGTAGAAATTCTAAACTATGCAGTCTACTAAGCTAACCAGTAACTGAAATGCTTTAGACACATCATTACACAAATGTAATGCACTTTTATTAAAAGTCTCTGGCCAAAATTAAAAGATTAGAAAATGTTGTAAATCTGTCTTAAAAAAAAATTATTCTATTTCTCAACCTTATAACCTATGGAGAAGGTCTATGGAGCCACGATGGGGGAGGGGGTTCTATCTTAACCAACTAAAGGGCAAGTTACAAATTAATTTTTTGTCTTATCTACAATGTTATTTCATTTCCAAATGAATAGAGCAATTATGCCTTTTATTATGTTTTAAAACAGTTTTAACTATCCTTAGGGTTCTGTTTGAGGTTTTCCCCATTTATGTTAATAATGTTGGACACACAAATTGCCAGATGTAAGAGATCTGAAGGTTTGAGGAGGACTAGCTTTCTTAAATATATACTTTAATCAGCAAATTGTTCATACAATGTGCTTTTCTAAGAGGAATGAATTAGAAGTGTTCTATCTTTTAAACAAGGTGCAACAGACAGTATCAACGTCACCTGTTATTCTACAATTTGTAATGGGAGAACTAACAAAAGGTAACTTAGTGAATAGGGAAGAAAATCAAGCATGAGTTTGTTTGATTTTTCCTTCTCCTAGAAATAGTGGCTTTCTAAAAATCTCACAGAAGACCGGAAAGTGGTTTTCAACTTGGAGAGATAGAAAGTAAAATAGGTCAAAGTCCACTGCATCTATTTTCAATTATTGAGACATGCAGTACTCAGGCAGTCAGAGCCAGCTAGAATTGTCTGAGACCTGAGGATCATAATGAAAATATCTTATAGTAAAATGTATTCCCCACAGGTTTAAATGCAAAATGAGAACCCAACTTTTTATTACTCGTTAAATGAAATGTGCAGTCTTTTTCCCCTTTTAAGGTCAAGTATGCAGTATTTTGGAAAACAAACCATAAAAACATGATTAGAGAGAACAGAGGAAGTCATTATTTTCTCCAGTCATAAAGAATGTAGCATCATTCTATCAATCTAATGTATCTTTGTAACAGCAGTGGCAGCATGTGGCAGTGCTTAAATTGCAAATACAGTATTTAAGAAAAAGCATGGATTAAAAAAGCACTGAGATGAGCTGGAAAATATCCACATGGATTAGATTATTTTTATAAATTCCATTTTCTTCCCAAAGATCCATTTAACATTATATATTGCCATATTATCTATCTACACAGAAATAATACACTCATCAGGCCAAACATCATAGAGTAAATCCAAGGATAAGTAGTTAATGGCTAATGGGGATAGAGTCTATGTTGTGATATATGGGAGAAAACTAAAATATCTGTGAAATCAGTGTGGAAATATTGAACCTGAATCAATAATTGTATATAACATCCCTTAGTTTGCTTTGCCTTCTTGGAAAGATTTACAACTCAAAAATTAAACATGACATGATGTGTCTTCTCAATGTTAACATCAGGACATATTTCATGCAAAAGCTTATCACAAAGACAAATATTTCAGAGTGTGTGGCTTTTGCAAAGCACGACTTCATTGTTGAAGTAATTCCAATGCAGTGTCAGTTTTTCAACAACAGTTGCTAGTTATCTGTCATATTTACGGCAGTTACACTTTCAATATACTCTGCTAGAGGCAACTGGATCAACTTGAAATCATTTTGAAAAACATGTTTAGGAAAGTAAAGGAAATGACCTGTAACATGATAAACCACACTATATTGTACATTAGATTCTTACCAGCCTAGCTTTATCAAGTCAGGTTATCTAGGACGGGATGAATTTTTAAGCCAACTTTCAGGCTCAGGATTTCATGTTTCAGGGCTTAGCAAGGGCTTCCATTTCCAACCTGTCTTCTTTTAAATGCTGTATGGCATTTTCTGCAGAAGTTGGTTCTCAACAAAATAAAAGAACAAGAAGGTAAATCCTACTAACAGTTTTATTGTCTACAATGCAATATAAACAAAATCTAAGCAGAATAAATCACATCTTGAATGAGGGAGAGCGTAAGACAACTTGGAGATTTTGTCAAATCCATAGGAGAGGACTTTTGGTTTGGTTGGAGGAATGATTTATTTTAGGCATTTTTGTTTTGCTTTTAGGTTTTTTTTAATAGAAAGTGGAGATGTTGTAACCCAGTTTTATATGCTAATATGAATTAGGAAAGTTGCCTCTGTCCATGGCAGTTTGTTTTCATCCCAATGGTTTGTTAATGAAATGAACTAAACAGTCTGTACAAGAAATAAAACTGACCTCATGGATAGGCTAAGGAAAAGTCAGGCCCCACTTGTTACTGAAAATTCAGCAGAAACTCACAAAAACACACAAACAACTGGGAGGAGGCCAAAGGTACACATGCCAAATAAATTGAAGAGTCCCCTTCAGGCTTCAGTTCCTTTATTTTTTCTACATGTGTCTCATAATAAAACCCAGGATTTGGCTAAGCACTGGTAACTAAGAATGTTGAGCTCATCACAAAAATCAGCATAAAAGAAATCAAGATTTATGATTTTTAAACGCAGTCTTTTTTCTTACACCCTTAAGCTAGATGTTCACTAGACTTGAAAATTGGTAGCCAAATTGAAAATCTGAATGTTTATTTCTTTAGTTTTTTAAACAAAATCCTCCTTTTCATATGGCATGTTAGAATTATTAAAAAGATAGATTTCACCTCAAATCAAATTAAGAACTAATTCCAGCTCTCCCTTTTAATCCATCTTAGTTCATGTATCAGCCACTTGTTTCCAAAGGGAGATGCTAATGAGCAAATGGGACGTCAGCTAAGGTGTCTGGGACCATAAAAATGCACATGTGCACCTTCTGAGAAGGACTCTGCACTTCCCACCCCACGTCTCCAGACACAGCTCAGCACCTGCTTTCAGTGAAGTAGTCAAGGGGCTAAAATATACACATAAATGAGCCAGTCTTGATAATACTATATGCTAAATGAGTCAGTGATTTTATTTTGCATGAGATCATGCTCCAATATACAAAATCATGGTACATTCAGTAGAAAGTTATTACATTAGGTATTTTGTTGACCTAAATATTGTTCTCACGAGTTCCAAGTGCTACCGGAATTCGATTCTTCGTGTTAATTTAATATTGCAGTTAAATAAAATGTACCTTCAGGAGTCTGATTCAATGTGCTGGGTGACTGATGTATGCAAACAAGACTGAAAGTTAATGAAAAGAAGAATTTGAGGACTTCAACCCTTACTCTGTCTTTGCCATTGTTAATGACAAAGTAGGGTTTGATAGCACAACTAGAAGTGCATTTAATCATTCATTCAACAAATATTTTTGAGCACCCAGCACTATTCAAATTGTTGGGTATATAGGACTTGAGAAACATTTAAAACAAAAAAACCTCTACCAGCATAGAAATTATTTTCTAGAAGGAGGAAAAAGATAATAAATAAGTAGAATATGAGTAAATACAAATATATAGAATATAGGTGATAAGTTCTAAGGAGAAAAATAAAGCAGGGAAAGGCATAGTGATTTCCAGGCTTGGGGGAGGAGGCAGGAATTCAGTTGAAAATAGGGTAGCATCAAGAAAGACCTTATTGAGGTAGTGACCCTGAGCACTTTCTCCTATTCCTCCTACTAAGTACAACCAAAACCCTGGACATTATATGTAAAATAAAAATAAGAAGACTCTGAAGGTAAAAAGAAGACAGACTAGTTAGGGATCTCAGGACCTTAGGAAAAATATGGTGGTGAGTTCCTGGGTTTTCCTTCTCTCTTATATATAACAGATTTGGAGTTAAATAATATGACAATTCAGAAACACCAATGGGCACAGACAAAAATAAGCCTGCTCTCTCTGGCCAAAGAACTAGGAAGAAAACAGCCTAGAAAAAACAGAACACTTTTGGATAACAACTGTTCTACTTTAAACAAATACCACAGAAAAAAGTATGGCCTCACCCCCACATGAAACTGCAGCTACAGGGAATCATTTATGAATTAGAAAGCAGACCCTCATCAAATACCAGATCTACCAGCCTACAGAATTGATCTTGAACTTCCCAGCCTACGGAATTGTGAGAAATAAATTTCTGTTCTTTAAAAGCTATCCAGTTTACAGTATTTTGTTATAGCAGCCCAAATGGGCTAAGAAAACACTTAAAACAAATTTAAAAATAAAAAGCCTCAGCAAAGAAATAGAAAATTTTAGCAAAAATGTAGAAGCTATAAAGAAGAACCAAATGGAAATTTTAGAACTGAAAAATACAATAACCAAAATAATAATTTCCGTAGGCAGTCTGAACAGCAGAATGGAGGAAACAGAGGAAAGAAGCAGAGAAATGGAAGATAGAAAAATAGAGCTTATCCAATAAGAAAAACAGAAAATATGCTAGAAAAAAATAAACAAAGTCTTAGGTACCTGGAGGAGTATAACAAAAGACCTAACATTCATGTCATCAGAACCTCAGAAGGAGCAAAGGAAGAGGAGAGGGCTGAAAAAGTACTCAAAGAAATAATGGCTTAAGATTTTCCATATTTGGCAAGAGACAAAAACCTACTGATTCAAGAAGCTGAGCAAATCCCAAACAAAATAAACTTATAGAAATCTATTCCAAGACACGTTATTAAACTTCTGAAAACTAAAGACAAAGAAGAAATCTTGGAAGTAGCCAGGGAAACACACCTTACCTGTAGGAAAAAAAACAGTTTGAATGACAGTAGATTTCTCATTAGAAATCATGGGGGCCAGAGGGAAGTGTTATGAGTGCTAAAAGAACAGAACTGTCCACCTAGAGTCTTATGCCCAGTGAAAATATCCTTCAGAAATGAAAGCAAAAATCAAAACATTTTCAGATGAAGGAAAGCTAAGAGAATTTGTAACCCGAAGATCTATCCTAAAAGTATTGCTATAGGAAGTTCTCTAAACAGAAAGGCAAAGGCAAGTTGAGCCCTCCTCACATCACATCACTCTGACCTCCTCTTCTTCCTTCCTTTTCCATGTTAAAGACCCTTCTGATTATACTGTGCACACTCAGATAATCCAGGTAACCCCATCTCATTTTCAGCTAATTAACAACCTTAATTCTATCTACTACCTTAATTTCCCTTTGCCATATAAGGTATCAATATCATATTCACGTGTTCTGGGAATTAGGATGCCCAGATCTTTGAGGGACTATTATTCTGTCTACCACAAATGTAAATGGTGTAAATGCACCAATTAAAAGACAAAGAATGCAAAGTGGTTTTAAAAAACATGATTCAGCTATACACTGTTTATAAGAAACTCACTTCAAATATAATTATATAGGCAAGTTGAAAGTAAGAGCATAGAAAAATAATATATCATGAAAACATTAATCAAAAAGAAAGCAAATAGCTATATTAATATCAGATAAAATAGACTTCACAGAACGTAAAATTATCAGAGACAGTGAGTGACATTATATCACAAGAAAAGGGTCAATCCAGGAAAGAAATGTAGCAATCCTAAATGTATATGCACCAAACAACAGAGCCACAAAGTATGTGAAGCATAAAACAATATCAGTAAAACTGATAGAACTTAAAGGAGAAATAGACAAACCCACAATTATAATTACATACTCTAGCAACTCTCTCAACAGCTAATAGAATAGGCAGAAAATCAGCAATCATATAGAAGAACTCAACATCATCATCAAGCAAAAGAATTTTAGCTTTTTATGATATTTATGAAATACTCCACCCAACAACAGCAGAATGCATACATTTTTTTCAAGTGCTTGTGAAACATAGTATACTAAGATAGACCATATCTTGGACCATAAAATAAATCTCAGCAAATTTAAAAAAATTTAAATCATACATAGTGTGTGTTATGGACTGAATTGTGTCCCCCAAAATTCATATGTTGAAGCCCTAACCCCCAGTGTAACTCTTTGGAGATAGGGCCTATAAAATGGTAATTAAGGTTAAATGAGATGGACAGGGTGGAGCCCTAATCCAATATCCTAGTAACCTGATAAGAAGAGGAAGAGATGCCAGGGATGTACGTACACAGAGGAAAGGTCATGTGAGGACGCAGTGAGAAGACAATCATCTGCGAGCCAAAGAGAGAAGCCTCAGAAGAAACAAAACCTGCCAGCACATTAATCTTGGACTTGTGGCTTCCAATACTGTGAGAAAATAAATTTCTGTGGCTTAAGTCACCCAACGTGTGGTATTTCGTTAGGGCAGTACCAGCACATTAATACAGTGTATTCCTTGACCACAGTGGAATCTCACCAGAAATCAATAACAGAAAGAAACAGAAAAATTTCCAAACATTTGGAAAATAAGCAACATACAGTCAGCCTTCCATATCTGTGGGTTCAAAATGCATACATTCAACAAATTGTGGATTCAAAATATTTGGGAGATTAGCTGGGCATGGTGGCGCGTGCCTGTAGTCCCAGCTACTCGGGAGGCTGAGGCAGAAGGATTGCTTGAGCCCAGGAGTTTGAGGTTGCTGTGAGCTAAGCTGACGCCACGGCACTCGCACTCAGTCTAACCCGGGCAACAGAGTGAGACTCTGTCTCAAAAAAAAAAAAAAAAAACGTGGTTCATGCACCACCATGAGAGTATTATTCTGAATTGACTATATTCTTGCCTTTACAATGAGTTTTATACTTTCTTATGTTTTTAGGTTATTAGTGTCCTTTTATTTCAACTTGAAAACTCCTTTTAGCATTTCTTATAAAGAAGGTACAGTGCAGATAAAATTCCATAGCTTTTGTTTGTCTGAGAAATCTTTATCTCTCCTTCAGTTCTGAAGGACAGCCTTTCCAGGTATAGTATTCTTGGTTGTCAGGTTTCTTCTTTCAGCACTTTAAATATATTATTCCACTCTCCCCTGGCCTAAAAGTTTTCTGCTAAGAAATCTGCTCATAGTGTTATGGGGGTTATCGTACATGTGACAAGTTGCTTTTTTTCTTGCTGTCGTCAAAATTGTCTTTGAATTTTATTTTATTTTATTTTTTTAGAGACAGATTCAGAGTCTTTGTCACCTAGGCTTGAGTACAGTGAGTTGATCATAGGTAACTGTAACCTCAAATTCCTGGGTTCAAGCAGTCCTCCTGCCTCAGCCTTCTGAGTATGTGAGACCAGAGATGCAAACCACCGTGCCTAGCTAGTATTTATTTATTTATTCATTCATTATTCATTTCATAGAGATGGGGTCTTGCTATGTTGCTTAGGCTTGTCTCAAACTCCTAGTCTCAAGCAATCTTCCCCTGCTTGGCCTCCAAAGCACAGAGATTACAGGCATGAGGCACTGTGCCTAACCTGTCTTTGACTTTTGAGTAATTTGATTATAATATGTGTTGGTGGAGATCTTTTTGTGTTTAATCTATTTGGAGTTTTTTGGGCTTTATAGAGCTGGATGTTCATTTTCCTCTCAAAATTTGATGACTTTTCTGTCACTATTTCTTTAAAGAATCTTTCTCCTCCTTTCTCTTTCTCTGTTTCTTCTGGAACTTTCTTTATTCATATATTGGTTTTCTTGATGCTGTCCCATAAGTCCTGTAGGCTTTCTTTGCTCTTTTTCATTTCATTTATTTATCTTTTTGTTCCTGTAATTTCAAAGGACGTGTCTGAGTCTGTTTTGTATTGCTAAAAGAGAATATCTGAAACTGGGTAACTGATAAAGAACAAAAATTTATTTCTTACAGTTTTGGAGGCTGAGAAGTCCAACATCAAGATAGCAATAGGTTTGGTGTGTGGTAAGGCATCTAATGTGATGCTGTGAACACTGCATCCTCCAGGAGGGAAGAATACAGTTCTTCACATGGCAGAAGAGTAGCAAAGCAAAGAGACAGAACCCATTCCCCCAAAACCCTTTTATAAAGGCATTCAACCCACCAATGAGGGTGGCTCCCTTATGGCCTAATAAGCTCCTAACAATCCCACTTCTAAATACTGTTTGAAATGGCAATTAAATTTCAACATTAGAGGGCATTCAAACCATAGCACATATCTTCTGGCTCACTGGTTATTTCTTCTGCGTGGTTGAGTATGCCGTTGAAACTCTCTGTGGAGTTTTTCGGTTCAGTTCAGTTCATTGTGCTCTTGAGCTCTAGAATTTCTGTTTGGTTCTTCTTATGGTTTCTATCTCTTTGTTGAACTTCTGATTTTGTTTATACATTGCTTTCCTGATATTGTTTTGTTGTATATTTGTGTTTTCTTGTAGATTACTGTTTTAAAGACAATTATTTTGAATTCTTTGTTAGGAAGTTTATATTCATTTCCTTATGGTCACTTTCTGGTGTTTTGTGTCTTTAGTTGTGTCATGTTTTCTTAATTATTTCTAATCTTTGTGGCCTTATGTTAGTGTCTGTGAATTTGAAAAAGTAGGTACCTCTTTTATTCTTAAATACTGGCTTCAGTAGGGAAAGCCTCTCATTAGTCACCCAGTCCAGAGATTCTCAGCAGCCTTTCTGGTAGGGTTTGCTGATGGGCTTGCTGCTGGAGTCCTTAGGCAGGCTAAACTGGCACCTGAATTAATAAGTATGCCAGCCTGGCACTTGGGTCCACAGGGATCCTGGGTCCATGAGGTTGAGCCTAGACCCAGAGTCTATAGGGAGCACTGAACTGGAGCCTAGGGATGTGAGAAATGGCTTGAAGCCTAGGGCAATGGGGGCTTGCCTTGAGCTGGAGCAGGCCTAGAAGCTAGGGTGGAGGGTGATGGCCTGGAGCCTGGGGCTGTAGGGGCCAGCCTGGTGCTGAATTTCACTCTGTGGGCTTGGTACAGTGTTGTATCCCAGCAAAGTGAGGTGCTCGCTTCACCCAGGTGAGGAAGTATCTTCATTGTGTTGCCTGGGCTTGGGGGATGGCTGATGTGGGTGATGTGAAACTGTCTTTTCTACCCTCTTCAATGCATCTTTTCTTATTTTTCTGCTCCACCAAGGCAATGTAATCTCTCACCTAGATTCTTTAGCTATTATAAATCTATTTTCATGCATGGGCAGTTCAAATTTATGTTTATGCAAGTGGACAAGTGCTAGAAAGTGTATTCCTCTGTCTTGCTGCTGTCATTCCCTCCAAATGTCTTTTAATAGGATGTTTGTTAATTCCTCGTATTGTATCAGAAGTACTTCTATGGTTTACTCCTTTTTAGGTCATTTAATCAGTTTTAAATGTACCTAAATGGCCTTAAAACTTTCTGGTCACTTTGGGGAAAGAGAGTTTTGCATTTTGATATCTGTCCTCCGTTTGAAAATATGATTTTCTTGACTATCAGAAACTATATTTATCAGCCCACCCTGTAGCTAGTTGTGTCCTTAAAACTATGTTCCAGCCAAGGGGACATGGGAAATGGTAATATGTGCAGCTTCTGGAATTTCTTCTTAATGAAAGGGATATGGTCCTCCTTCTGCCCTTTGTGAGCTGTAGCCACATCTTGGACCGTCACGTGTAGGAATCCATCCTAGAGATAAAAGAGCAGAAACACAAATGTTGCCTGGGTCCTAGATGACTGCAGAGGTACCATACCAGTCATGAAATATTTACATCAAAACTTTTAAGAGAGAGAGAAATAAATGCCTATATTGTTTAAACCATTGTTATTTTGGGTATCTATTATATATAACTATGCATCCTAACAAATACAGTCACTTAGCATTCCTAATTCCAATATAATATACCATATGTGTATATACACATATTGGATACAACACTGAACAAATGGCATTGATTCCAAAAACCATAATACAAAATTCAGTCTAATTTATTCTTTGTCACATGTGTGGGTCTTTCCATATGTAAGTGAGTGTGAGTTACTGTATTTATATTTTCTAAGCCTGTACCCAAGACTGTTTTGGAATCATAGATGACAGACCTAGTGATTAGCATTAACATTTTTAAACTGCAACATTTTTGTTCCTTAAGAATTATATTTTAAAGCATATTGCTCCTTTGAGATGAAAGATCACCTTAATAGATTCTCTATTTCTGAAGAGAAAATTACAATCCTAGATTTTGTTACAGAGTTTCAACCGAATGAGGAAAAGACTGTTCTGCATACTAATATTGAAGTGGTCTCCAGTTTAGGTGAAATTGCATCTGTGGAGATTATGTTGCACTAGAGGAATCATTTCTAAACGTAAATGTGTGTGTACCTTTGTTTAATCAGTCACTGTCCAGAGAGTTAGGCAGACACCTGATGATGGGAAGAAAAACATGAAGGCCAATATTTCTTCATGGTGAAAGAGAGATACTAAAG